>NQII01007226.1:5486-50838 GCA_002778355.1 Clitarchus hookeri
TGATGAGAGTGGCGGGCGTGACATTGGTGTTATGCGATGGATAGACTCGCATTCCAGATGTTGTCGGTTCAATCCCGATGACGTGCACTAGAGACGAACTTCCTATTACCTGTTTTTTTTTTCATTCCACGCCCGGTACAATTCTGCGATTCGCGCGTTTCCATTTCCATGCTGATTAGATCTGTTGTTGCTCATGAAAAGAATAAATATGAATATTTATTGTGTGGTAAGAGGCGTTGACTACAACTCTCGGTCCTTTGCGGTGTAAGCAAGTAATAATTAAATGGAAGATCTTCAAGTAAACTACAAATTAACTATGCATATGTCCCATAGACTTACTGCTCGCTGGAGCCAGTAGCAGACCAAGCAAGTCTGTTATTGAAGATAGTTTGTACCAATTCAAAATAATTCAGAATTTTAGGAGGATAAAAATTATAGCTGTGACGAATGAGAATAAACCATCATTAATGTTAATTTGGATTCGCTGTTTTTCTAGCGCTGTGAATTTATTTGTGTTATGATTTTGTCGAGAATGGCTGGATGAATATCGTCATAACTAAAAATTAAATAAAACTTCTGATTAAAAAAAAACTACCGAAAACTTTAGCAAATGGTTGGTATCTCTGCGTAACATTTGGCTGCAGTTGTTTGAATTACTTAACATGATAATATTAAAAACATTGTTGTATGTTGGAAACACTAATCTTGTGAGCCAATACGAGACTTTACGTTTTGATACACACGAGTTAGGAATCAAATACTTGTCACCACAGTCATATACTTCTCCTCAAAGTTAAAAATGTCTGCTTTCAACAGTTATGCATTTGATGTACCCTCAGAGAACATAATTACAAAACAAGATAACACCAGTGAGAAATACAAGTCTGCACGAACAAAAATATGGTTAAATAAGAGTGAAGTGAGTTTTGTCTGTACTGAAACTGTAAGTCTGCAATTAAAATGTAATTTATTGTGACGATAGCTTTTACTTGATGTTTGTTTATAAGTGAATAATACAAAATACGCCAAACGTATTAACTTTGGCAATGCATCCGGCTTTGGTAAACTCAAGTGAAGCCAAATCCACACATTGCTTAGCCTGCTCGCGCAAGGTTTATCGAGTACACTCCCAAAGTGTTAGCTACAGTGGTGGGAAAAGCAACTGTTTACAAAACTTATTAACAGGTAGCAACATTCCAGCTGCTTGACGTCTCGCGTTGTAACTAACTTGGTGATTTACCCACACATGGTACTTAAAGTCAAGATGGCGACCACCTTTTCGGTGCTTATGACAGTAGGCGCCAAATTCAGACGCTTGAACTCGGTACAGCAGGTTACAGCAACAAACTAACTTACTAATAATAAACCCTTGGCAACAGATTAAAAATAAGGTAAAAGTGATGATTAGTGTGTATTACTTACATGTTGAAATAGAGTTGTACGGTGCCTATGGTATTGATAGACATGTACTTAATTTTTTTACACTGAAATCAGCTTTTTGAATGTATTACAGTGAGGAGAGAGCAGAAATTTGTACATAGATAAAAATGTATTTCTGCACTTTATGTTCAAGCTAGCACAGAGCTGCGGTATTCTTGGGTAGAGTAATTAAATGAAAAAAAAATAGTGTAATAAAACTCTCAGCAACAAACAAAAGCCTTGGCTATTTCACATTAATGCAAACCAGATCTTTCCAGGCAATTGTATTTCTGATGTTCTTTTATGAAAAGTATGTGTCTATGGAAATTAAAAAAAAAAATCAGCTTTCATGTATCATATTGTTGCAATCTTTAACGTGCGAACCTGCATCAGTGTGTCAGGTTTTTTTTTCAGTATCGGGCCGTTACTGAGTGACAGTATAAAGTTGTCACATTTCCAAAAGTGTCATTAACTATGGCCGAATGCCGCGTGTTGCAGTTACTGCACTGGGCTGCACTCAGTGCGCACAGGCCGAATGCCGCGTGTTGCAGTTACTGCACTGCGCTGCACTCAGTGCGCACAGGCCGAATGCCGCTGGTTCTAATTGTTAGTGCATAAATAATATACACTCGTTTCTGGCAATCACGTGACACATGCACTTTGTTAGTTATCAGTGCGTACCCAGTGTAATCAATTGGAAAACGCCTTGTAATACATATTACACGAATACACCAATAAAATTAAAATGTATTCAGTCGTCAGGAAACGTTTTATGTCATTTTCACTACATACCAAAAACATTTATTTTTTATTTCACAATAGTACATGAGAGATAGTAAGTATTCTACTATTCAACGTTATTTCCACAGAGTTGGGCGATAAGCCTGTAAGATTGCAATCAACTACGTTTTACAACATAACCTATTTTATTTTTCTTTGCATACAATGGATTTGGATGATTCGGATAGCTTAAGGAATAAATAGTGGAAGATAACATTTATAATGATTATACAAGCATACCGAATTGTTTTAATGATATTCTGTTTTTAAGTTCAACGGCAGCTTCAGGTTTAACAACATAACAGCCTTACACTTGTCAGTAACAATTGCGGCATGAATTTGTGTTGTATTGTGAACATGTAACGAAAACTGATTTATTTAATAAATATTGTAGCGTCCTTCTTTATTAAATGTTTGTCAGAACATTTTAATCTTATATTTATCTACCATATTGCCTTGTAAGCAAAACATTAATTGGCGTAAATTTGATATTTACTCGGTGCCCAAGCTGATAATTTTGCAATATTTAATAGCAATACCAACATTTTCAGAACACTTTTTCCGCCATCATATTTACAGAACGACAACTTTTCTAAAACAAAGACAATCAACGTATGCTATATAGCTATGCACGACAAAGTGCAGTAGAGATAAAACATTTATTATAAAAATACATTATAGATGGTGTAAGCAAAACTCTATTACTTTATCATTTCCTTGACAAACCCATTTGCAACTACATGGCGAAGCCAACACACGCTGCAGGGAATCACATATTGAGTGTCTCCATAAACTAACTGGCACTTTCAGTACTATATCCTTATTAATTTGTGGCACATGTTGTTTACAGTAGGTATTAAAAATGTCTTCTTTTTTCTAACTACTCTAAAACTAAGTGTTATATGAGCACGCGGTAGGGACGGGAGTTAAGTGCGTCTCAGGGCTAAGCCCCATACGCCTACAAGGAAGGGAGTATCATGCAAGGAGACATGCATCACGGCAAAGAGGGATTGGGCTGCCATGGCCAGATTGTGGCCATGAGAACCTCCCTATGTGTACTTATAGCCAAACTATATTTAGAAGAGAAAGGGAAAAACCGGCATAGTCACCGTAAAAACCCTATCGACAGGAAATAATTAAAAATTGTTTCATGCATTATCATGTTTAACAGAAAATGCTACAGGAGACAGAGGATAGGAATCATGCTCTTAATTATGATAGGAAAAAGAGCTTGATGCCGGAGGGGGGGGGGATGTAATTCACTGTCGCCTGTGCAGTGCATACAGCGGCATACCATACACCCATGTAGGTATTATTGCCTACGTGCTAGGGGCTCTATCGCTGCTGCCGAACATTTCCGTGCGTTTTACACGAAGACGGCGGGTACTGTGCAGTTGCAACAAGAGGACCACTTTTGTTAATATAGGTCATATTGCTCAGTAAACCAGCATCAAACGTTCATGATTCCTGACAGCAAAAACAGTCGCCTGCAAAAAGAGGAATGTCAACCCTCCAATTTTCTTTACGAGGGAAGGTATTATTGAGAGTTTGCTCGATATTCTGATAACATAAAACAATGCTAGGAGAATCGTAATTTAATTTGACGTAAATTTAGGATATTTTGCTTATAATAATGTTTATAGTCTATTCGCTGTTTCTTCACACTTCTTGAAGCCCGTGCACGACGTGTTTGGTTGTTTACTAAATATTCCATCTATCACAAGCGTTTTGTACGTGTGTTAATATAAAATTTATTATTTTTGGTTAAATTAAACTTTTAACTGTATTTTATCAATAAATTATATTTCATTTGTAATTAATAAGAATAAAACAGGAGAGAAAATGTGTGTGTTGGTAATGCCTAGTAAGAAATAGTTCTTATGTAGAGTGTAATTAAGGTGAGTGCGCACGAATGCGGGGCGTTGTTCCCTTTGGTGTAATTTTCTAGACTTAGTTAAGCTTCGTTTGCACGAGGTTGAGGAATAGTGTGAAACAGAACTTTAGCAGTGCTTCACGAAATTTGTAAGCGACCGCGAGTGGACTGTAGTTAGTACAGTTTGGTCGGAGAGGAGGAGGGCAGGCGCGCTGTCGGACGAGGGGGGAAGGGGGGGCGTGCAAGCTGCAAGGACGGCGGTACGTGAGCCACTTTCTCGCGTCGCCGACGGCAGTTACTCACCGCGGCGCGGACACGCCCAGCCACGTCGCCAACGTGCTGTACCTTGTAGTCCGTGCGTGGTCACTTACAACTTTCCTGAAGCCCTTTCAAACTTCTACTTTCAGGCTATTCCTCCCCCCCCCTTATAAACAAAGCTTAAGGTGTCCGCCTGCCTTAGCCTCCGAATGGTGTGCACACAGCTTCAGCAGAAAAAGGTTTTTATTCAAAAAGGTTTTCTACAAGAGAGAGAGAGGGGGAGGGGAGGGAAGATATTTGGGCGGATATTAACATCGAGGTCTTGAGAGCCGATGAAGGTGAGGATGGAGCAGCGCCGGAATGAAAGGGCCTGGAGAAAAGGGAGATCCCCGAGAAAATCCACCGCCCGCCACGATTCTCACGTGCGAAAATCCGGAGGTGACCCCGCCGGGAATCCAACCCCCGTTTCGTCCTAGGTGGGAGGCGAGTAGTCTGACCACTGCACCACACCTGCCCTTTATACATCGGGGCCGACAGAAGTGTGTTTTTTTTTCTTCGTGTTCCTAGCAGCAGATGTTTACGAGTCTACGATAAATCACGTTAATAACGAATGAAATTCCCGAACGTGAGGGAATTTACTCGTTGGACGCTGTTTTTTTTTCCTTCTGTGTATTGTGTAGTAACCAATAAAATAAAGACGCACATTGTGCAACGTGCCAGACCGTGGACTGTGTGACTGACTCCACAGCCGTGTGATACTCACGTCGTCCCACCGTCCTCAGTGGCTGCAAGTCCTCTCCGGCGGGCAGCCCCAGCGTGTTCGACTAGTCGACAGGTATCGACCAGGAGCGGGCAGATGCGCGGCTTTGTCTCTCTCTCTGACGTCGCACGGGGCTTCCGAGTCGGCAATACATAGCAGGAGCCCCTCTGCAGCGCATGGCCCTGACAATGGCACACTTTGCACGATACTTGCGTCGTTTGACTTCACCTTCCACAGACAGCGGGTTAACTACAGGCGTGACGAGATACCGTTCCTCTGATTGACACTTTGCTTTAAGGGGCTGCAGTCCCCCCCCCCCCACTAACAATTGGGATTTTTACTACGTTTGCTATTAAGTGCCATTTAAGAATGTGTAACGAAATTTTTTCGCACGACATGGCATAAATGATAGCTCCTAAAGTTTTATCAAACTATTACATCCCTACAAGTATTATTAATGTTTGACTAGTGATTGCTGGAAAGAAAGAAATTTTTTTTTTCCTTGCGGGCGATTACAGAAATGGTACCGACAACAATAGTCTTGCAAAACATGATTTAGAACATGCGCAAAGCAATGCCCTATGCCTTGTCGACGCCCGAAATAAAATAATATGTAATGCAACTTACAGCGTTCCGAAAATTTAAGATGGTTGGGGCTGATCCCACTTAAGGAGCTTCCTTAGTGATCATACGGGTTTCATTGTAAGCAGTTGTGTGCCTATGCTAATTCTAAAAAACTATAAAAAAATGTTTACGCACTTTTTTTCCAGGGCAGAAATTAAAGTCGATATTATGATGCCCATTTATAAATTTGGTCATTCAAACATAAATGTGGTCGTTGAGAAATGTCGAAGTCTGCAAAAATCGCTGTAAGTATCCCTCTTGCGACAAATTTCGTGTTTGATCACTTAGCAACAATTCTGTTCTTTTCTGAACGTATAGCTGTATTAAAATCCTACAGTCGCCGCTTACAGTTATGAGGGAACAGAACACACGTGAAGCTTTTCAATGTTATTCTCCTTCGCCGTCGCAATACTCCGTTATGGCCATATGTGACCTTGAGGCGTACATGGTTCCTAGAGTTTTTTTTCCGTGTTTGAGGCCGAGAAGCGCGGGAGCGATAAGGGCGACATTGCCACGCATATCAAGTGCGCCATCGCCGCTAAGACTCTGAACTGCCAATGCTGCGTGCTGCGTGTACCTGTGGAACTTAAAGCGGCCACACTTATTATTTTATTGGCGGGAAGCTCGTAGCAAGGTTCAACTCAGGTTCCCCGCGTAGTTTTCGTGGGGCCGCGGTGGCTGGGTGGTTAGACTGCTCTCCTCCAACCAAGACGAACGGTGTTCTATCCCCTACCGGGTCACTCCGGATTTTCGCTTGTAGGAATCGTGCCGTACGATGGCGCAAGTTGGCGGGTTTTCTCGGGGATCTTCTGTTTCCGCCGCCCTTGCATTCCGGCGCTGCACCGTTCTCACCTCGTTTCACCCTCATCGGCTTTCAAAACCGCGTTGTTAAGGCTATTGCCTGGTTGAGAAATTTGCATAGGGAAATACATGTTAAAGAAATTCTGTTTTTTGGCGTTCCTGTTAAGATAGATATATACTACCAGGGACTTTTTTGAACAGAAAAATACGTACTTCTTTGGTATCGAAACCCTTTTTAACATTAATTTATAACGTTTTTCCTGGAAAAATCAGAAAATATATTAATTAAATAAAAAATTACCCCGAAAAACAAATTGTTATCTTTGCATTAATACAGAGCTTGAGACTATCATTTCTCACACTTAGGTTTTTGTTTCAAGTTTATATCTTCAAAATTATCTTCAAAAACCGAATCTCGTCAACATGTATTTCCGTATACCAAATTCTAAACCAGGTAACAGCCATAAGGTGGCCGCCTGGTTGAAGGAATTTTGCACGTCTGATGCCTAAAAGCGTGGGATCTCTAGGAGCGACCGAGACATATGCATCAACTCTCTCGTCGCCTCTACGCGCAAAGCACTGAACTGGCGTGCAGTCTTGCCGTCGATAACGCGCCTCTGTGAGACTTTCAGCGGAGACCCTACCATTTTATGACGTAATAATTAAAATTAAGGTTTTATGCACGTCCCAATGCCTTTTTTAATGTTTTGTACCGGAATGTTTATACCTAAAAATGACCGCGAAAACACCCGTTTGAGCCATTTTCACTATCACAAAAACATGCTTTAGAGAGAAATGGAGAAACGTGAAAGCGTATACAGACGCGTAACGTTTCTTAAATGTTATTCGTGAGCAGACCTCACTCATACATGTTGGTAAGTTTCTTAATAACACGTTTTCTGTTGGAGTTCGGCACAGTGTTTGGCGGCCTACCCAGGCGGCCAACTTAACAGCCGCCCAAATCCCTCAACTCAACTCGTAGTTTTCGTATATTTTAAGGAACCACAGTTTGAATAAGCCGCTTAAAACATTGTCGGAGAACTCCATAATAACATTTTATAGCATGCGTGGTATATTGAAAGTACCATTCAGTCCACGTCTGGACTGTGCTTTTTTTTTCGCAAGTAAATGTATTAGGGACACATTTAATTGTTTCGTTTAAAAAAACAACACGCGTTTTCAGACATGCTGCAACGCAGGCGGCAAATATTATCAGTTAATTTGTTAAAACTATGCAATCGTTAGCGAGATTGACGCGACCTGTGTTGTTTTGTATTGCAAAATAATGTGTGTTATTTATTATTTTCATGTGTGTATTTAGTCTTTTATTCGCACGCAGATTACTTCAAGTTTTAAACTTGCTATTACACTGTTGTATATCTTTACCGTTCGTGTTGCCGTGTTTGCAGCTGTCCGATACCGAGGAGACGACATAATTATTTGCACGAAACTAGACGACACGAAGACGGCAACGCAGAAGTACACAGCAGGTTTTCTTACGTGAACTAGCGACATTTCAGGAACCGACGTCTGTTCCATGTGTTCCTGAAACGTCTCTATTACACAGTTCGTCTACGAAAACAAGCTGTGTAATTCTGTGTTGCCATCGTTGTGTTGCGCTGAGTTTTCCCGGCGTTCATCTGCGCTCTTCTGATTTCGATGTTCGTTCGTTTGGTTAACCGTTTTGGTTTGTTTTCGTCTCATTTCGTCTGTTNCCTTACACGAACTAGCGACATTTCAGGAACCGACGCCTGTGCCATGTGTTCCTGAAACGTCTCTATTACACAGTTCGTCTACGAAAACAAGCTGTGTAATTCTGTGTTGCCATCGTTGTGTTGCGCTGAGTTTTCCCGGCGTTCATCTGCGCTCTTCTGATTTCGATGTTCGTTCGTTTGGTTAACCGTTTTGGTTTGTTTTCGTCTCATTTCGTCTGTTAAATTTTTTAACTGAATTCCTTGTGAGATTTTCTATGAATAGTCGTAATATCAACTACTTTCGGCTTGTTTCCGGAACATGTTTCCGTGTCTTCGTCTGGTTGTCTGTGCGACTACGAAGCGCTTCAGTTTGTACACAATGCAAGTTTGTCCGTTGCTCGGTCTCCCATAGTGACGGTTCTCCTTCACGGGTGAACCACGGCCAGTTCTGTCTGTCAGCTGTTCATCGTAAATTCATCGATGCCTCGCACGCATTGTTAATATATATGCCTGTGTTATGTGNTTCGTCTGGTTGTCTGTGCGACTACGAAGCGCTTCAGTTTGTACACAATGCAAGTTTGTCCGTTGCTCGGTCTCCCATAGTGACGGTTCTCCTTCACGGGTGAACCACGGCCAGTTTGCCCGCTGTTCTGTCTGTCAGCTGTTCATCGTAAATTCATCGATGCCTCGCACGCATTGTTAATATATATGCCTGTGTTATGTGGGCCTACCAGTATTGTGATGGGAAGAGTCAATACTTTACACTGATATAACGTCTGTATGCTATTTTCTGTGAACGTCTGAGAAGCAAATGTAAATAGTTATATACAAGGATTAATAAACGAGCAAATCATATCGCACCCTGAATGCAAGACTATCGTAACGCAAAATGTCTTATATTCGTCAAATATGCGTAAAATAATTGGCCGTTGTTGTAAATTTTTTATTGCTGCTCCAATTATGATTGATGAAATTATTGCTATTGTAGTAATAAAGTTAAATTTTAATAGTATTGATATTATTATTAAAGGTGTAATTTTTTGTCTACTATGTCAACAAAGGATTTGCAGTATTAAAATTAAAATAATATGTAGCCGTGCGTCACTCAGTCTTTTTAAAAAACTTGTATGTGCAAACATGAATGGTTATTAAATATGATTTCCGAAGTGCAATGCTCATTTATCTGCCTTACATCCAGTGGAAGTAAATAGAATGTTGCGACTGTCTTCGGCTGTCAAGAGATACGTATTATCCTCCTTCCGACACAAAAATTTTTCCAACATTCAATTTTTTTGAGTTACGATTTACTTGCATTCAAAGTGCGATACGTTCCGGCTATCCCGGAAGTTCTGGCCTGTCACCAAAATAACTAATTCAGAAATAACTAATTGTGCAGCACATATAGGTTCGCCAAAAAAAATTAGGTGACGTGGAACCATTATTCAGTGAACTAATAAAGCGCGTTTCATTTCTCCCTGCTTCCTTTTTAGCGAGTTAAAAATATCAGTAATGGGCACTCAGAATAACGAGTTGTAAGCCCGCGCAGGAACCTTATCAGTGTTTTGACGGGCGCTAGCATGCCGTTATCTTCTCCCGCCCTGCGCTGCCGTAAATCCAATAATTGGGAGCGTGAAGGGGGGAATGAGCACGCCATTAATTCCCCGGTGAAAAATGAGTCACGTTCGAATCAGTTTGGAGTGACGCTTCCCTTGCGTCCGGCGGCAGAATTGCAGGGAGTGAAGAACCATAGACTATAGATGAGGTGGACTGATCTCGCTGGCTGCGCACAGCCAATCCCCGTGTCCCAACATTGAACTGCTTCACTGCCAACGCGTCTAGAGAAAACGGCATGGCTTGGACGTTAGGTTAGAAAAGAGATTTGCAAACAAATGTTTCCAGAGGTTTTTATACTTCGTCTAACCAATTCGAAATGCAGCTTGATTAAATTCAAACTGGTAAAAGTATTTTATTCACATAACAGTGCTCGTCATTTAAAATTTAAGATGTAAACAAACACTTTCATCACTGTTGGCCATGTGACTTTTTGACAGTTGTGTTCTTTTGTGGTAGGTCAATGTTGGGTACATGCGCAGAAGAAGAATAGGCTATCTATCTCATCTTTAGTCTATGGAAAGAGCAGGCTGCCCGTATGTTCAGCATTCCCACCTGACGCAAGTGTGCATGGAGTATATTTAACTTGCTAGGTGGAAAATGTTTTGAAAGAGTTAAAATTCGCCGTTCTATATCGGCTGTTCACAGTTAATGGAACACATTTGAAATTAACCTTTGACAATTTTGTCACAGCCAAACTTGCATATTTTAACAGACACAGTGACTGGCATGCGCCCAGTAAAGTTGGTATAGACTGTCCACGGTATAGTGAGCACTTTTGAAGCCCTGGTCACTTTTTCCTTTCGGCAATTGTTTTATTCTTTACTAACGTTTTTAAATAAATATTGCCGTGTAAGTAATAAACAGAGTGTGTATATTCCACCGCGCTCTGAATTTAACGTCTAAGGCTAAAGTAAAATACATTTATTGAATATTATTCCCAATGAGAGGGCTTTCAAAAGTGCCTACAACGCCGGACAGAAAGTAGTGACTTGTCTTAACGTTGAATTGAAAGTTTTAGGTAAACGATTGTGAAACCTGAAATTATTTGTTTTGCTTTCTGTTTTTTAAGCATATAAATGTAAGAATTGCCTACAAATTTGCAAAATGTTAACTTTTCTAATGGTTTCATAGTTTTACTTAGCCGACGCACTGTTAAAGTGATCAGACCCATGCCAGTGTAAATTTTACATATGATGCAAGATTACGCAATGCGCATACAAGTAGATCTTAAGTAGGACTGTCAAAAAAGCTCAGTTTACCGAGAACAGTCTTTAGTAATCCGTAGTCAACAAAAACAGAGGTAGGTAGTTGGGCTTAACGTCTCGTCGATAGCGAAGTCATTAGAGACGGAACAAAATAGAATTGTGGGTCTAGTCTGTAGTAACTATTGCTGCATTAGCTCTGTATATAAAGTTATAGTTTATTTTTGCATGTTTGATTGAAGTGTCGTGGAGAAATTGTTGAACTCACGGCTCCTCCTCCCTCCAAAAAAAAGTGAAATTCTATATTTATTTTATTCCTTTGCGATGTACCTTGCAGGTATGTAGGGCGTATGGCGTCGCGAAATAGTAAATTTGGAGTCACAACGCGACGAGCACAGTACGACAGCTCCTGCACGACGACCAATTTACAACAGCCAATAGCATGCACTGTCGATCCGACAAAATTGCGTTCAACTTCGTAGTGAGCGATTAATCATTCACTTTATCGTGATTTTATGACGTAGATATTGGATGTTATTTGGGTCACTTGCCGTTTTGGCATCTTCCACCAGTCAAACGACACTTTTCGCGCCGTGTGCTTTTATGACTCCTGCATAAGAGACAAAGGTGTTTAAAGGTAGGTGGAGTGGAGTGAAGAGAATTGGACGAGGTCTGGAGAGCCGATGAGTATGGAGAAGCGCCGGAATGCAAGGGTGGGGGAAATGGGAGATCCCCGATAAAACCCGCTGGCCAGTGGCATCGTCCAGCTCGATTCCCACTGACGAAAATCTGGGAGTGACCCCGCCGGGAATCGAACCTGGTTCGCCTAGGTGGGGGGCGAGTAGTCTGACCACTACATAACTGCGGCCCCCTTTAAAGGTAGAATAAATACCAAATATTCTCACAGAGTTTCTCTAACACGAATAGTTAAACACAATAGTAAAGAAAGTCTGTGTTCTCCTTGGAAAAGAAACCAGAGATTGACACATACCTTAGAAAAATTGGTGGGCCTATGGGGTACTTGAGTGATTTTGGAAGGGAGGGAAGTGAAACTTCCAGCAAGTAGTGGATAAATGTTGGAGTTCTAAACTGTAGTATTGTGTGATTAACCATAGTATTCAGTTTGTGACGTCACATCACCACCTTGCTATGCACAATTGTGCGACTGAATCTTGGATGTGCCACACATTTTTTTCTCCCGACGGATGAACATACAGGAAAATGAATCCCTCTCGACAATACACTAGACATTTATTGTGCGCGAAAAAATAAAAATATATCATTATTCGACTGACATTAACATATACATAAACAGACCCAGCCAACATGTGATCGAATATGAGATAACCTATTTCGATCCAAAGATTTTCCCTACATTCTAATTACTTAATAGAATTTTTTCTTGGTTTTGCATTATAACTTAGGTTTCAAAAAGTAAACTTGTTTTGTGAAGGTGAACGAAGCCACGTGGAACTTCTTTACAAAATTGTTTTGTAATAAAAATAAATTAGAATGTGGACTTGTTTGGTATTTCACCTTGGGCGGTAATCTTGAAAACGTATACGTGGGTTGGTTTCATTTTGTAAAATCAAAACTATCTTTTACGAAATGAGTTAAAGAAGCAAATAAAAAATGGTGGGTTGGTTCTCTTTTGCGTAACTGCGTCTTCTTGAACCAGGGCCACAAATCGTGGTGGCGGGCACGTCGACTCTCATCGATATTGAGAGATCTCCGTGTGGTGTCTTTGTACTTCCGGCAGAAGGGAGAGTCGGTATTCCCTCGCTTGTCGACAGTCACCTTGCAGTTGTGCTGGAACAGGACTCGTCCGTCAGAGATCCTGAATAGCTGGAGCGTCCGGCCGATGCCAGGGCATGAAGACGGATCACAGTTCACTTCGTACGAGAGTGATACGGCAGATAGAGAGAGATAGAGAGATACACGAATTTTCCGGCGTGATCATTGACCCTGGTTCCGTTTATATCGAGACATACCCATCGTCGTGGGATAGATTACTCGTTCTCCAAGATTCTGCATATGTTTAGAGAAAGCAGATGCATGTATGTTCAAAGTTAGTTAACATATCTGAAAAGAACAACGAATATAGTTTGCTAACACTGTAAAATATATCGGTACTTTCTTACTTAACTGTTTCAAAATAATAATAAGTAAGAGTCTATTTTCAATCGAAATTTAAACGTGCTTTTATATTCGGGATACTTTAAAATGAACATTTCGAAGAAAACCTGTATCAAGCAAAAACACCATAATAATTACTGTAGTTGTATATCATAAAAATTAATAATAATATTTACAAATATTAGTTATAAATTATTTAATGCACATACATTTGAGGCACGGAAGTTGTTATTTTTATAACTAAAACGAATGTACACAAAAAAATTTATTAAAAAAATTTTGAACATTAAAACCAATATTTTGGTTTATACAACCACAGTATATAATTATTATAATTGCCCTACTTAACGAAGTTTTTCTCGCGAAATGTGCTTTCTGAAGTATCCGAAATGGAAACACGTTTAAATTTCTATTAAAAATACAATCTTATTAATTGATTTTTTTTTAACACTTGAATATTGAAGTTAATTCTAGCAAAATATTTCACAGTGTTACTAAATTTATGCATTCTCCTTTTGTATGCAACATAAGTGATACTTTCCTGACAATTTTTAATGTTTGTGTGTGTGTGTGTGCTACTTGTTGATGAGTTCTGCGTGTTGTACACTCGGATGCAGTGTTCTATTTTAAACCACCATACTTCTGCCTTAAGCGTATGTAGTGAAACAGCATTATTAAGAGTGTACTTGGTTTGAAGAGAAATCTCATTTTATCCTATGTAAAATCAAGCCGAAAAGGCGTGAGCGTTAATAAGGAGGGGGGGGGTGGCACAAGCCCCCTTAGCTCCCTCCCTCTAGAATTCTGGTACCCGACCGTGAGTTGAGCTGTAGCAGGAGCGATGGAGGCTGGAATCAGAAGGCACAGATGGTGGAAGGGGGAAGCCACCAGAGCGGGGAGAGCTCATTTAAACTTAGGAGTCAGTAACGGCTCGTGTAGCCAGTGTTCGGTTTCCCCGCGTCACCCCCGGGTGAGGGGTGGTGGCGGGAGGGGAGCGACGCTCCAGCTCCGCGGGGCCACAGAGTAACTGGCGATATAGGATATTCACGGTAAAGTGAGCACTTTTGAAAGCCCTCTGATTTGAAAAAATAGTCAATAAATATATTTTATTTTAGCCTTGGGCGTTAATTTCCGAGTGCGGTGGAATATACACACTGTGTTTATTTCTTGCATGGTAATATTTATTTGAAAAGGTGGTTAAAGTATTAAAAAAGTGCCTGAAAGGAAATAGTAACTAGCGCTTGAAAAGTGCTCACTTGACCGTGAACACACTACACGCGAAGTGGAGGCGTGTATTGCGATCTCCAGCCGCGCACGCCAGCAAAATGGCCTCATCAGCCAGTAACATGGCGGAACGTTGTTCATAAATCACCTCCTGGAGACTTGACAGACCGCAAACCGACCAATAGGGAATATTCTATAATGTGCAAAGAGTCAGTCAGTCAGTCAGACCCAATGGCTGATCCCACAACCTCGCGCAGCCAATCAGAGACCAATTACGTTCACTTCAAAGGAACCACCACGTAATTTCGCTACGGAACACTCAATTATTCTGAAATAGGGGCCGCGGTGGTGCAATGGTCAGACTACCAACCTCCCGCTAAGGTGAACCTGGTTCGATTCCCGGCGGGGTCGCTTTCGGACTTTCGCTCGTGGGAATCGCGCCCGGAAGATGCCGCTGGTTGGCGGGATTTCTCGGGGATGTCCCGTTTGCCACGTCCTTGCATTTCTGCGCTGCTCCATACTCATCTCACTTCACCCTCATCGGCTTTCAAGACCTCCACATTAAGAACCACCTAAAACTCTATACTGTGAGGTGGGACACTGCCCAGTCCAACATTGGGAACACCATCCAATGGGTCTTCGGGACGAAAACGACTTGCAGATCCCACGGCGTCCGTTCTTGCTTGCTTTCTCTCAGGCGGCCAGGCCAACACCTCTGTTATCTGAAACATTACCCGGACGGTGTAGCAACTATTTAATGTTCTAGAAGTGGAATGCGTATATCCACGACTACTGAAAAATTAGTTATGTTGGACTCCATACTACCAACTTCCCGCCGTCTTATTAATCCACATCATATCGGACACGTTTAGTGTACTGTATCAAGTTCGGTATTGGCTGGCTGTCAACCATTGGAGTACCGAGTTAACCTTGCCTCAATAAAATTTTGCGTTATATATAAGAAGATGCACAGCCTATCGTCTTCACTTAAGCAGTCGTGCGAAAGTAACTTTTTCGATCACAAAATGTATTGTTGATGTGAGGGAATGTTCTTCTAAGATTTGAATTAACAACAAGAAACGCATTCAAATGTATCAGCGTTGGTTTAGTTCTCAAGGCCGGAGAAATGTTCTTACTGCCTTTGCTCGAGTACTGTCGAGCACAGGTTAGGTACTTAGCAATAAGAGTACCGAGGTTCCGATGTCCCCCCTGGTCGTAGCGCGCAGCTCTCACCCCGTTATCAGCAATATTAACTATTAGTGGTGTTTGGGTTTGATGGACTGTAATATTTAAAACCACATCAACTATAGAGCACTCATGACAAACAATGCTCACCTCGGCGCCATTTTGAGCGGAACTGACTAAAATATAGCGAACTCCCACGAGGCCTCCTTCAGTGGCGCTATCACCAGTAACAAGCTGAAGACGGGAGATTCAAATCCGTAAATGTCACAAATTACACTCGGTATATACATAAGTACAGCGATCCTAACAACCCCCTCCCGAAAATAAATAACTCTTTCAATATTACTGAGAGAGGAGTGGAGTATAATATTGTTTTTGTGTACACAATTTGACGAATAAAATGACAAACGAAAAACCAAGATGGCGATCGAAAGAAGGTGACAGACAAATTACAGTAATGTATAAACAAATAATAAACAAAAAACAAGATGGTTGATGGTGATTGTGACGCCTACCAATATGGCGGACTGCACTTACCAAGATGGCGGGCGTTGGCAATAACACCTAACAAGATGGCGGAACCCACCTACAAATATTGCGGACTGCACCGACGAAAATGGCGGGTAAGCGGTCTCTTGTGAGTAAGTCGTTCGACACCCTTGATGAAAGCGCCCGAGAGTAAACTCTGTAAGCTGCCACTCAGGAGCGATCCTGAGGAGTCGGCCGGGTTATGTAGGTGGCCATGCAAGTGAGCATCTGCATGTAGCTCCGGGGCTCTGTTCGGTGAATCACTTAAGACTGTCGGGACGTGGTAACAAATGAGACTGATTCTATAGCACGGTCAACCGTCTTGCATGATAGGTGCAAGGCGTTCAGTCCCATGAAGCTTGACTGTTGGGCAGTCAAGTGGAGGGGCATGTTTTCCTAGAGACTCTATGGTAGAAATACCGGACTGTCCATAAGAAATTAGGCTCTGAAAGTTGTCTCCTGTGATACCTTGGTGGATCTGGTACAGGAGGGGAGGAGGTGCGGAGAGCCGGACATGTTCCGGAAAACATGTGACGACTACCGACCCTGGGGGCCGGGTTGGAGTTGGGCTGATGGTCGAGCAACCAACCTGTAATGGATGTAAGGCGACGGGGAGGGTTGACAATGCACTTGGTGAAAGCTGGTAGCAGATCTCGGTGTGTAGGGAGTATACATATTCAGCGCCCCAGAGTGCCTGTTTGGGCAGTCGTGACTACGGGAATGACTATCCTAGTTCGGCCATCCCCTGGTGAAGGCCTACGCGGTGGTCACCGGTCTGTAATTGGGCGTAAGAGCAGATCGGCGTGAAGTGGTGTAACCTTCTTACTGGACCTCCAGCCATACCCAACTGTTGGCTCCGGTGGAGGGCTCTTCGCTCCGGCTGACAAGCTCCGGTGGGGCCTTCTCGACCTTAGGGAAGGGTTTGCCCCCTGTACTGCTGCGTGGGCCGAGACACGGTCCCTGAAATGGGGCAGCGATGCGAATATATAGCCTAGCGCTGCTCAAGTCCATCTCCACCTCCTCGAAAGGTCAGGGCTGGAAACACGGTGGAAACGCCGTGGCTGACGGAGTCAGGACGATAATGGGCTAGTGGCGGCACGGCCAGTGCACTGGTGATCAGCCATGGCGAAGTCATATGCAACTTTCCAGAGGCTGCATATGTTCCTTGCCTGCGGTAATGACCCGCGAGCCGAGTGCTCAACCCCAACTGAGGCCTTCGGGTAGATCTCGGGGCGGCGGAGCTCCGCAGAAGAGACTGTCTGGCGTCCTTGAGGAGTTGGACTGCTTTGGGTGAAAACTCAGTGTGCACGATATAGTTTTGGGGACACAGGGGATCAGTGTGAAGCCCCGGCCATTGGCCGTTCTGATCGCGGGTCGTACTCTGGGTTACATTGGTTGAATCTCCCGCTGGGAGGTGGCCTGGAGGCGGATATTTGCCTGGAGGGGTTGCAACGGTGGCGCGTGTGGCCTGAGTAGCCGGAAGAAAGAGGGCATTCCCTCCCACCGAACCTACACTACACACAGTACTAGGTTTCGTGATGGGCTCTTGTCGCTCGAGTAACCTTTGGGTAATAAAAGTGGCGTCTCGTCGGACCCAGTTTCGATGGGTTGATGCTTGCTAATGAAGGGACGACGGTCTGGTCCCCATAGTAAGAGGACTCGTTTACGAAGCACGTTCGTTGAGGTTGGATAGTCCTCGACCCCATCAAGGTGGTGCGTGCACTAAGATGGTGGATTGCACCTACCAAGATGGTGGAATGAGTATGGGTGGAGGGGGATGCAAACGACCTCCGTTAATTTTTTTTAATATTAATTTTTAAAATAAATTTCAACTGATTTTAAATATTTTTTTATATTTTAATATAATTTTTTATACATTTTTTAGAATTTTTGTATTTTATGGGTTTTTAAGGTCAAAGGTTACCGGGGTCAAGGTCAGGGTCAAGGTCATCTGGATACTACATGGTCGTCGACTGACCGGAATGACAGAGCACGAACAGCTCCGACGCTCCGGTCCCAGTACCCGATGTGCCCAAGTTCCCATAATCCCTCTACTGGTGATTATTTTGCCTTACTTAACACGAATTGAAAAAGAAGAGATCGCAGGATTAGCAAGGTTTGAAGTTACGTTAGTAACAAGTGTAAGGAGGGGTCGAGGGGGGAAGTGTAGTCAATAGCATGTACGCTATTGTGTCGCTTAGAAAGAAAGCCGTGCAGTGGAGATGTTTTATTGACTTGTCATGCAGTGGGCACAGTGGCTCGGGAACTTTGTCGTGTTGACTGACGAGCCAGCCACTTTGTTCGATCGGAGGCCGCCCCACGCGGCTTATCGGCCTGCCCAAACAAGCACTCCTCTGTGCAAGCAAGGCCCCGTTGTTGGCCGCTGGACAAAGTCGCGTACGAGATAGGGCAGGTCGGCCGACGACAAGCCAACAGCCGGTGTCCTCGCTTCGACCCCGGGCCGCATGCACCTGTACGTGGACCGTATCCACCTGTACGCGGTTCTGCGGTTAACTTGCCGGATCAACACTTGGCAGGGCACCAGGTTACTCTTGAGAAAAGGGCAACGTTTGGGTTTGACATCGCACGGTAATGCCACAGAGTATTTAAGTATACAGAGGTGAAATAGACGCTTATTCCGCGCATTCCAGGCGCACACGCCAGCAACATGGCGTCAATCACCAGCAACATGTCGGAACGCTGTTCGCCAATCAGCGCCTGGTAACTTGTTTGCCTGACCAGCCAATAAGGAACCTTTCGCAGCACGCGGTAGCCAATCAGACACAAGGCCCGATCCAGAGCCAATTCGAGAATGGATAGGACCACGTCAAAGGAACTGCCAAGCCGTTTCGTCTCTGTTTTTTATTTACTCCGTGGTAATACTCACAAACGCCGAAGACTCAAAGACATCCATGATTACAGTTCAGCAAGCCACTTGCGTGTTCATAAATTAAGAGGACTATGTACTAAAATATTTTCTGTGAAATCTTTGTTTCCGTATATACGCGTACACAAGCGTATATGTTCTGGGAATACAACTATTTGTTAGAAAAACTAAATACCACTTAGGTCTATCTGAGGATGCGTGGTTTTACTTTTATAATATTAACTGTATTAAAAAAAACGTGAAACGGTAAAAAAAAAAAAAAAAACCGCATATTTAGAGCTTGCCTGCCCGATTTCGTTAGGAGGTAAGAGGAAAGTACAACTATAATTCTGTAGTTAAATGTGTGGGCTTTTACCGTGTCTCTTGAAGTCCCCATTTTACTTATCTAGTTTGCATAATACAGCGCAACGACATAATACAATGCAAGGCGCGTGTGTTGGTATCGCTCATTCGCACCTGGTCCTTGAACGTGGAAGACAACTTCAGGCACACAGGAGCCTTAAGTGATGCTGGAGTTCTAGCGCGAGCCATCCACCGGCGTGGCATCCTCGCCGGCATGAATGTGACGTGGCACCTTGGCTTGCACGGTCACCAAGGACTCCTAGTGTGATCATGGACAGTTCATTTCGAGGTTGGGTTAAGGGAAATCCCCTTGTGTTTTTTTCGTTTGTCTTAAATTGTTATTCCGGGCATATTTTTGTTCTTTGCTACATCCCCCGCTCCCAGCGATCATATCCGTATATGATATTAACATTAGTATAATTTAAAGTAGAACATATTTGTAATTACTCACTGTCACACTAATTATCCATTTTACTTTTCCAAAATGCATATCTGCAGTGCGCAGATCGGCTCCCGGAGAACAGTACGAGAGAGAGACTCTGCTTGATATGTTTCCGAGAAGATAAGCCGTCTCATCTTCTACCAATGCGCTACTCTTTAGTTGGAGCACCGTTAAGAGTTCTAAGCCAGTAAAAATAGTTTTTTTTTAAACAAATCTTAAAAAAATAAATTTTCCCGTAACAGCATAACGGCGTAAGGGCATATTCACCCTACGGTAGGAGCTTCTTTGACCAGAGTGGGGATATTTTAACCTGTATTGTACTAAAAACATGACTGCTACAATTGGCTCATATTTAAAACTGTTTTGTTCTTTTGGAGTAAAAATAATGCAGACACAAATTATACGTCGCAGGGCAGCCAACAGATGGTACACAATGTTTTAGTTCACTAGTGTTTAAAGTATCCCCACAGCGGGAGTAACATCATCTTATTGTGATATTAGGCAACGAGTCATGCAGAGTAGTTACGCATTTTATTTCTTGCTTTCTTTCTTTCGCCGGTGGGAATCGTGCCGGACGATGCCGCTGGTCGGCGGGTTTTCTCGGGGATTTCTCGTTTTCTCTGCCCTTGCATTCCGGTGCTGCTCAATTCTCACTTCATTTCACCGTCATCGGCTCTCAAGACCTCGTTGTTTAGAGCCGACAAGATCTCTCTACTCAACTCGATTTTCCAAGTTAAACAGCAATGTGGAGTAGTGGTAAACCTTTGGATTTACAGAAGCGAAGACATGAGTTTAAATCCCGGTCCAACCATCCTGAATTCGATTTTCCACGGTTTTCCCGAAATCACTCCAAGCGAACGCTGGAGTGGTTACTTACTACAGGCCATGGTCCATTCCTTCCCCGTTATTGTCCCCGCGGTTGACGTTCGTAAAACAACTCTATGACCACGAAAAAATTCTGCATTAAATTACTGCTGTGCAGGTGAGGTGATAATGTCAGGCCTATTGTCACTCGTCACTCGCTCATTGACTGTCGCAGCACATTCCCTCCCATATTCTACAACGGGGCCGCGGTGGTGTAGTGGTTAGACTACTTGCCTCCCGCCTAGGCGAACCGAATTCGACTCCCAGCGGCGTCGCTCCGAGATTTTCGCATGTGGGAATCGTCGGACGATGCCGCTGGTTTGCGGGTTTTCTCGGGGGTCTCCCGTTTCCCCCTGCCCCTTCAATCTCGTGCTGCTCCACACCTCACCTCGCGTTGCCCTCATTGGCTCGCAAGACCTCGATGTTAAGGGTCACCCAAATCTCTTCACTCATCCTCTCATTTTCTCCCCCTCCCCCCCCGGAAAACTACACTTTTAGGCTCTCAGCGTTGTTCTATTGCGGTAGTTGATTCGATGAGTCATAGTAAGAGGGTTTATAGTTTTAACCGTAGCCTTTTTCATTTTTTAATACTTTAAACACGCGCTCAACCCTTCGCTCTTTTATTTATTGTTAGTTGTTAATGTTACTTCCTGGTGTACCTTCCGAGTGTAACTAAATTGTTATCAAACGAGACGATCCACCGACTAAATTAATGTTGCTTATTTTTAATGCCCAGCCCTCACTGGAGGCAGCCCACACTTTGTGTTCCGAAATGCAGTGAGCTGTTATTTGCGCAGTGGAGGCTTGTCTTGCAGTTATGTACTTATATTCCCCTTCTTTAAAAGTGGACGTAGCGGGGTAATTTGGATAGCTTAACAAAAAAAAATCTCATTTTAAGAAAGGCATGAAACACGCGGAGTTTATATAAGCAAACGTTGTTTTGGCATGCTATATGGGGAAATAATTGAGGCCAGTGAAAGTACCTAATAATAATGCTGAAATAAAACTCCTCCGTCCAGCCTGAAACTGGAAACATCTCTAGGAGTTATTTGGATGAGACGGTAGGGCAATATGGATATATATGAATGAATTGTGTAATTACGGTACTTATTACAACAACAATGTGTTACTTAAACGTTATATACAGTACTGCAATAAAAAAAATCATGCGAATTTAAACAGAAAAAAAAAACACTCAAGCCATTTGGGTTAAAAAATAATTGCTCGTTCGATTAGGGCTTTTCTGAGTTCCAAATGATTTTACAACCACTTAAACCAGGAAAATAGTTTTCTTCCTTCAGTTGTAGCGCTGTTTTTATAGCACCGTTACTCACATTTCTGGCGGCGAATCCAGTCATTTTTTGGTGTGGATGGTTTCGAGTGGTAGCTGGCACCGCAAAATACGGAATTATGATTGTCTAAATTGGAGGATCTGCAAAATTTTTTAAATTTCTGAAGGTGGTCCCACGATAAATTTTTTCCCTTAATCAGTGACGTGAGGAACCACATACTGAGTCTCATGCTTGGTGAAGTAAGCAATAATGGAATGTTAAACAATGAGAGTCGCAAGGTTCAGCCTTGCCCACCTACTAAGCGGATATTAGAACAAACGGACATCACAAGTTCATTTACGCTGATGATATTGACGTTAGTGTGCGGCAGCGAATTTTTAAGCAGTCTCAGCAAATACTCGCTTCAAAAATTGAAACCTTAAATTTTTTGCATTTCTAGTGGTGAAAATATTAATAATAACTAATACATTTTTACTAGCCAACATTAAAACTTTTGTTACTGTATTAAAGCTTAGCAAAAAGCTTAATTGCTGGCAGGCAAACCGTTATAGCATTTATTTAATTATATATTCATTCATTTAAAATTCACTTGTCAAAAGTGTTTATTACATTGCCTTCACAGCAAAATATTGCCTTCGTTGTCACGTGATAACTGAAAGTTTCCTCGAGAGAAAATATTCAAATATTCAAACTTTCTGTTCTCGTGATTATTTACAGCTGATT
This sequence comes from Clitarchus hookeri, assembly GCA_002778355.1. Lineage (NCBI taxonomy): Eukaryota > Metazoa > Arthropoda > Insecta > Phasmatodea > Phasmatidae > Clitarchus > Clitarchus hookeri. The sequence continues at coordinate 28,132 of NQII01007226.1, forward strand.
AACAGGTGTATTGCGTGATAGGAACTGCTACCACTTCTTTACTCAGGTTATTAAAATTTCAAATAATATTTACCGAAAGTGAACATGACAATATGGCAGTGTATTATGCTATAGTATTTCCTTTAGTTAACTGGTGCGGAACCTTTCCCTCCTGAGCAAATGAAAATGGATGCAGATACCTCAGCCCGACTGAAATATAATTCAAATAGCTTAAGTTGAATTTTACAATATTCTCTTACTTTATTAAGAGAACCGAGACTGGATCACTCACGACTTCTCGATATTAAACCTAACGTGGGACACTCACGGAGAGATTTCGTAACCTAAGTGGACTTAACTGAAACAGTACAACTTAGTTGGAATGTATCAGTACACTGCAAAAAAAAATTGGTGTAATTTTACAGAAATGCATGTGGCTGCAGAATCTCCACATAAGTCAGTGTATTTTTACTCCTACGTGTTCCTATGTTTTTTTTACTCTGCTACCAAGTAAATTTATCTCAAAAATTAGTAAAATAACACGTACACCGTACTACTAATTTTACATATAATGGTGTGAAATTATAATCACTATCTGGCAGAAAGTAAGCTGTAACATTCGTGAATTTTTTTCTCGACGTCAAGTAAATTTACACAGAAATCGCAATTGTACTTTCACCACAGCGAATGTATCCCTTTTCATTTAAACAAAAGTAAAATCGTAAATTTACTGTAATTGTTAATACACAATATCTCTCAGTATCAGTGCGTTTACAACTGCGTGATGCTAATTCACATGTGTAGTTTAACAATGCTCACATTATTCTACTCCTTTATGAAACTTGGTAGTTAAACATAGTTATAGAAAAAAAACATCTCCAAAATGTGGATAACAACATTGACTTCAAATATAGATATGCAAACAGCAAGCATATCTCATCAGCGGGAGTTAAGTTTCCATTTCGAACACACAAATGGAGTTCGCAGTAGTTCTAAGTTTACCCGTTATCGCTAGATCGCATTTTTTAGGCATATACTTATAGTTATATTTGAATTCCTTGGAACATTAGCGTAAAATTACAAATACTGTACTAATTTAAAAATCGCACTTAAAAATGTAAAATCACCTTAAGTTTCTGTTGTAACTATACGGTATAACAAATACTCCAGAATGTAACGCCAGTTTACACATACATGGGCGCTGTAAAATTGCACAATGGAAGACGTACAACTACACTGACATCTATGCAGCGAGAGTTATTGCCGGCAACACTTGCTGACTCACAGTAGTNAATGGAAGACGTACAACTACACTGACATCTATGCAGCGAGAGTTATTGCCGGCAACACTTGCTGACTCACAGTAGTAAAACCTTTGAAGATCTCGGTATGTTCTTTCAATGTATCGCCTTGCACAAACTGCATGAGGTCAATTTCGTAATGCTTCATCGCGCGAAAAGGACTCTTCGTACAGGCCTTTCTCTCGTGCCGACAAGCATTTTGACCATTGGTGAAAACTCGATCGCTGAATCGGCACTGGTGACAGCCAGTCAGTGATGATGCAGGTCGTGGCTCCATGATCGTTGAGAACAAATTCACAATTCATCTTCGTGGAATGTCGAGAGAGCGCTTCCAAATCGATGTTCACCTCACGGTATCAGAACAACTGTCATTTTTCTATATGAATGCGATTATTTTCACAGTAAAAAGCCTATCTTGTGACCACAAAAGGCCTTCTACCATATAATTTATGTGTAAAAAAATATGCGTACATTGTGAGAAAACCTACATACTCGTTCGTCCCAGAAGAAAACACGCAGATAATTATGTGTATAGAAATATAAAATTGTTTTTATTTTATACATATATATGTTAATATAGAAATATAAAATTATTTTAAATTTATTTTATACATAATTTTGTATATACAAATATAGAAATTAAAATTATTTGTCATTCATTTTATACATAAATATGTATATTCCTATCTCAAATTTATGTGATGGTATCTGCGTGTTTTTCTTCTGTATTTATTTGAATATTTTCCTGAAAAAAGGTTTAGTATTGTAGTTTCGAACAAAATATGGAGTTATACATTTTGGTCAATTTCTCTCCCAATTATGAAGTATTAACACCGTTTTAGCGTCCTTAGATTACTACCGTTATAGTTTGCTAAGCCATCCATTTACTATAGTGAGACATTAACACGAAATTATAACCTGCTTACCTCACGTAAGTGTAAGTAAAAGGTTTGAAAAAAAAAAAAACGATAATGAATCACCAACTTTAAGTTCAATATTTAGTATGTAGGCCTACTGCACCAGGCGATGTAAAGTATTTAAATTGTAATGTTTTTTGTCAAAACTAGGGGGGTTTTCTTTTTTTTACTACGCGAGTGATTATTTTTGCTGTTGTCGCACATGCTTTTCTTTAAATTGTTATGCGCTAGTTTGTGGTAGTGAATTATTCCCATTTAATGCATTTAGGAAGTAAGGACAGTGCTTAAATGTCGAACGAAAAATAACTTACATTAAAAATGAGACGCACGGGTTCAGAAGTTGATATCTCGCAATCGGAGGGTGGTGCCTAAGCGACCTCATCCACAGATGTCCCCATGCTTAATATTTATTATTTTAATTGCAAGCCAGTGTATATATACCAAAAACATAACACTAATTATTTTATGACCTAGTTTCCCATGAAAATGATAGAATTTGGTTTTCGGGTAGAAATTTTTACGTTATCTGACAGTGGGACACCGTTCAAAGCAAGAATTTTTTTTTTTCCTATCTCAGGTATTGGTTTGTATCGGCGTTGATAAATTCACTAGGAAAGAGGAAAAATAAACATCTTATGAGAAACTGAAACTTCAACACTTTGGTTACTATTACTTTTATTGGAATGCTGTTCTGAAGATGTAACGAACCCGAAAACGATAATATATATTTTTTATGATATCTGCGTTAAAAATGAAATACTTTGACGTGACGAAACTTGTAAGGAAAAGCAGGGATCCTTTAGTTCTCATTTCGTAAGTGCACCTTTTAGACGAACTTCCTGAGTAACTTATAAGCCGAGTCCCGGCTTGTGTGTGTGTAGACTTTGCCTTTTGTGTGCTGTAACTCGGCGCGATGCTCGATTGTTTCCGTATCGACGAAGTTCCAATAACCGTTTCACGAGCAGCAGGCGACGTCTTATTGGTTATCTTGCGGCTTGAGTTGTGTGCTCCCGATATTATACTCCCCAGCCATTGGCGCGCGGCGGTTTGGAGAGGAGGGGCTTCAGGAATGATGACAATCCAAACAACCCCGAGAGCGGAGAGTTCAGACAAAAAGATAAATCTGAGGAGAGGTTGGGGTGGCGACGGACGAAAGGGGGACGAAAAAATTTGAGCGGGAAAAACTGAAAATGCTGGCGGCGTTTTACACCACTCGTGAAAATAAAAGCCAAGTGAGAGTTGCAGCGAAACGAAGCGGAGAAAAAATTCAGCATTAGTTTTGATGTATTCATGGAATGAAAAATATATATCCTTATAACATTTTGCGGTGAAAACTTCCGTTCTTTCTAGTTGATAGCTTTTCATGTATAAGTTCGGCGGGCTTCCACGTTTATTCGTTAATTGTTCACGTAATTGATAACTCTTTTTTATTTTAGTTGTAAATACTAGGAACGGTTGTTTGTTTACGTGTATTTTTGACAATATTGATTATACACAGGCAGTAGTTCCCATTGGGAATGCATTTTTCTGAAGGCATCTACGTGAGTTATAGTGATACATGTAGCAAATTATTTAAACGGCAAAAATTATGATTTCTCTGCTGAAAATTCTTGTATTGGCTGATTATGTTGCACTAGGTTTATTATAGTTATAAGCTTGGCGGCATTGCAAAGTCGAGTCTAATGTGACAGGAGTGTGGAATCACAGAATAAGTAAGTGCCCAGTAGGGTAAGGCCGAGTATATAAACTACGCAACGAATGTAACAACTCAACTACCCAACGCAAGAAAATTACGATCGTTTATAAACATCGCATGACGTAAGACGTTACCAACAACGCAAAATAAAAACACAAAACAAGTACAAAAAATGTATTTCCATAATGCTTATTTGTGAACATGTTTTTCCATTTCTCAAATATATTTGCTGAGTTTATATATATTATATATATCACATCTTCAGCTTTGTTAAGTTACTGATTTTAAACGCCTGAATGACAAATCTCTAGGAACACTATTAAATGTTCTCAGCAATACGTAATTACAATTTTATTTATGATTTAACGCACAAACGTAGACATGAGTTCATTGTAAAAGCAAATAAAATAGTAATAACTGAATATCATAGCCTTCTGTTAGAGTAAAAAACGATTTTTGCAATCGATCACTACTAATGTAGAAGACGTAAACACAAGCAAAAACGCAAGGAGTTGAAAGTTGACCAACATTTGCGTTGCATTTTTGCGTAATGCGTAGTTTATAAACCGTATCTTTGAAATACGTGCCGTCGACTGTTTGCGTGTTTGCGATCTTGCGTTTCTTGCTTATAGTCTATTCGCGGTTTATTCACACTTTTTTNTGCCGTCGACTGTTTGCGTGTTTGCGATCTTGCGTTTCTTGCTTATAGTCTATTCGCGGTTTATTCACACTTTTTTAACCAAACATTTGAAAAATCACCCCGTGTATGACGTGCTTTGCTGTTTCCTAGATACGCCATGTATCACAAGCGTTTTTTCTACTTGTGTTGACAGAAAAATATCTTACTTGTGGTCAAATTGAACTTTTACTTAAATTTAATATATAAATTACATTATTTCATTTATTATTGATATGAATTAATACAGTGAGAAAATAGGTTGTTGGTAATGCCTGGTAACAAATAGTTCTCACGGAAATTATTATTCAACTTAGTGCGCACGAATGCCGTGCGTTGTTTTTTTGGTGTAATTTCTTAGGCCTATATGTGGTTAATATTTCTGAAAGTAGAACTTTCGCAGGGCTTCAGANGCCGTCGACTGTTTGCGTGTTTGCGATCTTGCGTTTCTTGCTTATAGTCTATTCGCGGTTTATTCACACTTTTTTTAACCAAACATTTGAAAAATCACCCCATGTACGACGTGCTTTGCTGTTTCCTAGATACGCCATGTATCACAAGCGTTTTTTCTATTTGTGTTGACAGAAAAATATCTTACTTGTGGTCAAATTGAACTTTTACTTAAATTTAATATATAAATTACATTATTTCATTTATTATTAATAGGAATTAATACAGTGAGAAAATAGGTTGTTGGTAATGCCTGGTAACAAATAGTTCTCACGGAAATTATTATTCAACTTAGTGCGCACGAATGCCGTGCCTTGTTTTTTTGGTGTAATTTCTTAGGCCTATATGTGGTTAATATTTCTGAAAGTAGAACTTTCGCAGGGCTTCAGAAATGTTGGAAGTAACCGTGAATGGGCTATTGTTAGGGCCAGTGACTTTTCGCGTACAAATCGGAGCACACAGTAGACTTCAATACTATATACACACCTCAGCTGTTGTTATACCTCCATTGGCTGCTGGTGACCAAGCCACTCAGGACTAAGTAACTCCGACACTGAACCTTCGTGATTCGTGCGCAAAAAGGTTAACATGGGCCAGAACATTTTCTAGCCAACCAAAGAAGCTGGACGACCCTACAGTGCTTTGGACTGTATCTTGTCTCGAAATCTTTTCGCGAAATATCACTGCCCCTAGCTATTGTTTATAAAGCTGGCCTGATGACTTGGCGGTTCCTTTGAAGTGGGCGTGCCGTTCTCTTATTGGCTGTGCGCGGCTCTGGAACGGCTGCTGCGTGCTGTGAAAGATTCCCTATTGGAATCGTGCTGGACGATGCCGCTGGCCTGGGTGTTTTCTCGGGGATCTCCCGTTCCCTCTCACTTCACACTCAACGACTTTCAAGACCCCTGATGTTAGAGGTGCCGCCTACATGGCGCTTGAACTGCGTTCCAGTGTGTTGGAAATATATATATATATTTTTTTTTTGCGAAAACACTAAACGTGTTCCCACTATAGGAATGTACGAAAAGAAAACGCACTTCAGACGAGGTACAAATAACAATCTCAACACATCATTCACATTATAAATGCTATTCCCAAGCACTCCAACATAGCCAAAAAAATGTTTTTTTTTTCACACTGCTGTATCTCACGATATACTGATTGAAAAAATGCCGACCTATTATAGGGACATTCAACGAACTATCCCGCAGACTTTACACGAATAAAATGATAGGGTAACCACTTAAAGTCCCGTGGGCACAGGCTGTTCACGATTAAGTGAGAACTTTTGAAATCAACCTTTGAAAAATGCCACTGCCCCTACCTGCTTGTATTTAAACAGGCACGCCGACTGCCATGCGCCACTGTAAAAAAAATTTCTGATAAACTTCTTAAACTGTAATTAAAGTTTTTTAATCTATTCACTGTATGGTAATAACATCACACATCAAGCTTCAGATGTAGGAATGTTTAGCATCGCTGCTATTCAAAGTTGGCGACTTCCCTACCCATTTGACTGTTTCCTGAGCAAATGCAGGAACGCTACAATGAGCGTATAAGGGAAAACATTACCATTCCAGCTTTCTCACTAAGCGTATGCACTGGTGTGGTAAATTTACGAATAATTTCTTAGAGTGCGCCCAGTGAAGTTGGTAACGACGGAGTGAAAGTAGTTCCAAGTTTAAACGATGAATTAAAAGTGTTAGGTAAATATTCGGGAATACTAAAATATTTTATTTTAATATCTGTTTTTTTTTTTAATGCTAACTTGTAAAATTCTTACTTTTCTAATAATTTCGCAGTCTTTCTTGACTGACGGGAGAACAAAGTAACCATGGCCATTGCAACGTAAATGTCTACTTCTCGGAAGAATACACAACGTGTACACAAGTAGATCTTAATCGGGGTTTTCGGAAGTGCTCAACTTACCGCGAACAGCATGTAGACGCAGCACGACGGAAGCACTGCCCGCCAATTTAGCTCCTTGCGCTTAGGAGTGACGGGGCACTAGGTACACGTGTAAGTGTCGCCCTTATCGCTCGCTTGCCTCGGAGCCTCAGACGCCTTAAAAAAAAAAAACTCCAAGCAGGCGTCAGTCTTACGTGCAAATGGAGACGTGTTCCTAACAGCTTTCTGGAAAGAACCTGATGTGGCACAGTGATTTTTATCCGACCTTGGTAATAATACTGCATGTACCGTTAGAAAAATAATATATTGAGTGTTGAAATACTTCTTAAATCGTCTGTAATCCTCCTGAAAGGTGTGTTTGTACTGACTATCGTAAAAGTCTTTGTGTTTATCAAATGTAGAAAGAGTGAATATTTTAAGTTTCGTGAACAATTCCGTACACACTTTTATTGCTGTGAAATTTTTTTGTTTCCTGAGGGAGATGGTGATGAGGGAGGGAAAATTCTTAAATTTCCTATGACCACACGCATTTTTATTTTAATATTGTCTCTTAATCCCTGCCTCTGCTTTAAGTTTTGCTGTGTGTTCAACCCGTTCGGCCACTCATTATTTCAAAGTTCAAGCGTTGCAATCACGTAGGCTTTGTCTGTGGCGTGTGCTGTACTTGCGTGTTCAGATCTTGTCCTTGAAACCAGTGTACAACGTGCTGCATGCTCGATTACATGTGCAACGCGCCCAGTATCGTCAACACGGCAACGGAACGGGTTACATTTAATTTTTTTTTTAACACGCACTTAATTATTGCTGTTTTGATTACGCAAATGCGTATAAATTAAACGTATTTTAAAGAGNTTTTTTTTTTAACACGCACTTAATTATTGCTGTTTTGATTACGCAAATGCGTATAAATTAAACGTATTTTAAAGAGCGTGTGGCAAGCAGTTTACCGTAAGTAGAGACGGGAAAATTTCGCGTTTTAAACTACCTGTGTGCTAGCTAAACTACCTGTGTGCTAGCCCCCCCCCCTCCCCAGCAACTCTTCCACTCTCTCACACATTGTTCTGTGTATTTTTGAGCCTCAGCTTTCAGTTCATTGGCTGCTACCTCACTGTGTAGAAAGTTTTTCCCAAGACCAGGTGGCACGGGATTCGGGGCTTGTTTCTTTGCAGGTCTGTTACTGGCTGAGAGTTCACCGGGACGTGTCTAATTAACTGTGTGATCCAATTGCAGACATCACATAAATACACATATGTTTATAGTGTAGTTTGTTCTAAAATGTATGCGCGAATTTTTACAGTATCTAACCATAAGTAGGGCCAGTGACTTTTCGCGTAAAAATCGGAGCACACAGTAGTCTTCAACACTATATACACACCTCAGCTGTTGTTATACCTCCATTGGCTGCTGATGCCGTGTTCCTCTTTGACCAAGCCACTCAGGACTAAGCAACTCCGACACTGAAACTTCCTGATTCGTGCCCAAAAAGGTTAACACGGGCCAGAACATTTTTTTAGCAAATCAAAGAAGCTGGACGACCTTACAGTGCTTTGGGCTGTATCATGTCTCGAAATATTTTCGCGAAATATTACTGCCCCTAACCATAAGTTATAAATACTTATTGGTATCTGAGATAGTGAACGACTACTTCGTATCAACTCAGGGAAGAACCGCTTCGTCTGTCTAAAATGTGGTTGAGTGGGAGGGGGGGACCTGTTACCTTGAACCCTAGTACTCGGCGCCTGTAACTGTGATACTGCATCACCGCTGAGTAGATAAATACACAGATACGAAACGAAGTGGCGGTTACTTCGATACGGGTGTGCCCGTTCTCTGATTGGCTATGCGCCTGTCTGGAAACGGGCCTTGCGTCCGATTGGCTACCCGCGTGGTACGGAAGATCCCTGTTGGCTGCGCTGCTGGCTGGTAATTTCGTGGCCGGGCGCTGATTATCGAACAGCACTTCGACGTGCTGCGGGTCGGTGACGCCATCTTGTTCGTGGAACAAGAAGCTGTTTGACGCATGCGTACTCGTGCACTCTGCTGCGTCGCCGATCACACTACTTCGGGAGCACAAGGCGACCTCCGGAAATGAAGTCGTTGAAGCGCCGAATACAAAGTTCCGGGTTCTCATCCCGGGCAAGTGATCGGGTGTGTGTGGTGTCTTTTAGGTTAAGGCTGTTCACTGTAAACTGAACACTTTTGGAAGCCCTGCTTAGTATCTACTTGAATGCACGTTGTGTATTCTTCCACCATAAAATTAACATTGCCACGGACCTGATCACTTTATTCATGCGTCGCTCAAGTGAAGCTGCGTAATTGTCAGGAAAGTAAATAATTTACAAATGTGTTAATTATTCCACTTATGTGCATTAAAAAGGCAGAAAGCAAAAAATATATACATTTCAGTATTCACAAATGTTTACCCAATACTTCTAATTTCAACGTTAAGAAAGGAACTACTTTCTCTCCGTCTTTATAGGATGTTCACGATAAAATGAGCCCTTTTGAGGCCCTAGTTACTTTACCTTTCAGCAATTTATCCTTTAACCGCATTTTTAAATAAATATTTTCATGCAAGTAATAAACACAATGTGTATAATCCACAGCAAACGGAAATAAAATAAAATACATTTATTGACTATTATTGCAAATGAGAGGGTTTTTCAAAAGTGCTCACTTTACCGTGAAATAGCGTATATAGGCAGGGGCATGCAAAATTCGCGTTCGGAAACAGAACTAACTTCAAATAAATGTGTGGGTTTTTACGGCTTCCGACATCGAACTACGCCTTGTTCGAAGGCGCCCTGTACAACTCCGCGCCAGCAACAAGCAACTCTCTGAGGAATGGTGTAATCACGTGCCACTGAGTGATTGAAGAGAGATTTGGGCGGCTATTAACAGCGAGGTCTTGAGAGCCGATGAGGATGACCGAGGTGAGTATGGAGCAGCGCCGGAATGCAGGGGGTGGGGGATGGGAGATCCCCGCCGAGAAAACCTGCAGACCAGCGGCATCGTCCGCCACGATTCCCACGTGCGAAAATCCAGCGATCCGGCTGGGGATCGAACCCGGTTCGCCTTGATGGACGTGCGACTGAGCCTGAAGAGGAGATAAGGGCGCGCACTACAGCAGAGGCCGGTAAACTAAATAACATTTATCCGAATGCACGCACGATTATGAAGCCTAATGCTCTGCCAGATGATAACCAAAACTTGCAGGACACTATCTCCAGGCAAGGTTTATGTAGCTCAGGTTGGGAAGCTCAATGCTTTTAGTTTGGCAACTAGAAATTTTCNACACTATCTCCAGGCAAGGTTTATGTAGCTCAGGTTGGGAAGCTCAATGCTTTTAGTTTGGCAACTAGAAATTTTCGCCGTCAGGATGGACTGGTGTCGCATGTATACCGGATTGTAACCTATGTATGTAAGTAAATGGGATAACTGCAATTTTCATAAAATAAATAAAGTTGTGGGAAACCTTCCGATTTATATTCTGTTAGAACCTACGTCAATAATAAACTTAGTTCTCAGCAATAGAGTGGAAACATAACGAATTATGTCCACATATTTTTCAATATTCCGTCGTAAAGCTGCGTTTAGCAAAACGTTGGCTTGTACAATTAATTTATGTAAAAATGACACACAAAAAAAAATCTAGTGAAAATGGCAAAAAAATAAACAATAAAAAAATAGGGGTTGCCTACGCAGTTTCCTTAAGGGGAAAAAAGAAAAGTACAAAGTTTCTTTAGATGACAGCTCGCATTTAAATGCGTAACGTTTTCCCATTGAAATAAGCTTGCTTACGAACACGTGCTGCCGAACACATTTGCATTGTGTATTACTTGTTGCAATCGTAAACACCTTTCACGGGCGTGAATAGTAGTTACGAAATAAAGTTTGCACTTAAAAGTTTTGGCTAGGCAAAATATTTATCACAATTCCAGCCAAACACGAACTGTAACGCACAAATAAATATAATTTCNACACTATCTCCAGGCAAGGTTTATGTAGCTCAGGTTGGGAAGCTCAATGCTTTTAGTTTGGCAACTAGAAATTTTAGCCGTCAGGATGGACTGGTGTCGCATGTATACCGGATTGTAACCTATGTATGTAAGTAAATGGGATAACTGCAATTTTCATAAAATAAATAAAGTTGTGCGAAACCTTCCGATTTATATTCTGTTAGAACCTATGTCAATAATAAACTTAGTTCTCAGCAATAGAGTGGAAACATAACGAATTATGTCCACATATTTTTCAATATTCCGTCGTAAAGCTGCGTTTAGCAAAACGTTGGCTTGTACAATTAATTTATGTAAAAATGACACACAAAAAAAAATCTAGTGAAAATGGCAAAAAAATAAACAATAAAAAAATAGGGGTTGCCTACGCAGTTTCCTTAAGGGGAAAAAAGAAAAGTACAAAGTTTCTTTAGATGACAGCTCGCATTTAAATGCGTAACGTTTTCCCATTGAAATAAGCTTGCTTACGAACACGTGCTGCCGAACACATTTGCATTGTGTATTACGTGCTGCAATCGTAAACACCTTTCACGGGCGTGAATAGTAGTTACGAAATAAAGTTTGCACTTAAAGTTTTGGCTAGGCAAAATATTTATCACAATTCCAGCCAAACACGAACTGTAACGCACAAATAAATATAATTTCNAAAGTTTTGGCTAGGCAAAATATTTATCACAATTCCAGCCAAACACGAACTGTAACGCACAAATAAATATAATTTCTCAATTTACCGCCAGCTTAAAAAGTGACTTATTTGTAACACCAGCGCACCTTGCGGTGGAAAGTTTCCCTACGCCAAACCCTCCCATAGGAGATCTCGTTTTGTTCCTGTCCTGAGTGGAATAAACCTTACTGTAGGCTGCTCATGGTAAAGTGAGCACTTTCGAGGCCCTAGTTACTTTTTCTTTCAGCCTGTTTTTTATCCTTTAATAATCTTTTTAAATAAATATTTTCATGTAAGTAATAAACACAGTATGTATATTCCTCCGTACTCTGAAGTTAACGTCTTAGGTTAAAATAAAATTGTATTTATTGACTATTATTCCAAATAAGAGGGCTTTCAAAAGTGCACACTTTACCGTAAATAGCCTATATAGGTAAGGTTTCATTGTTATATTTTGGAATCAACTTCTTCAACGGCCTCCTGGCTTAAACACGGCAGCGATGATACACCGCGAACGCCTGCAAACATATTTAACTGACCAATAAGATGTTCCGTACGAATGATACCCGCTCACGTACGCTACTGTGTTCCCGTGCGCAAACACGAACTGTGACCGCCGACGGTGAAGATAATCCACGTGACAGGCGGGGCGGGTCTATTTATGGGCCTCCATCTGCTCGACTTTGCTCTGGATTGTTTACGCGATGGTACGTGCGTGGCGATGCAGCCGCGGCGTGTAGGTTTCCCTTCGTCTTCCCCCCCGCTTCGTTAATCAACTTTCACGTCTCTCGCTGTGCATTCTCACACGTGCGCCACGACGGAGATTCTTCCAACTAACGTCGACTTACGTACGCATGTTTAGCAACTGGAAACCACGCAAAAAAGATNACGCATGTTTAGCAACTGGAAACCACGCAAAAAAGATGGAGATTATTCCAAAAAAAATGTTTATTTGAGGCGCATCTGTCCCCGCCATCTTGGATTTTCACTATTTTTGCTGTACGTTCCATTTAAGAATGTTTTACGGCATTTCTNATGGAGATTATTCCAAAAAAAATGTTTATTTGAGGCGCATCTGTCCCCGCCATCTTGGATTTTCACTATTTTTGCTATACGTTCCATTTAAGAATGTTTTACGGCATTTTTCGCATTACATGGCATAAATAACAGCTTCTAAAGTTTCATCAAGCAGCTGCATCTCTACTACCTTTTATTAATTTTTGACTAGTGACTGCCGGCGATAAATAAGTAAATTTTTTTCTTGCAGGTGGTCACAGAAATCATACTAGCAAAAGTAGTCATGCAATTCATATTTCATATTTTAGAACATCTACAAAGTAATGCTGCATGCCTTGTCGACGCCCAAAATAAAATATGAAATCTATGATGCATGTTATGGAGAAAATTACGTAAATCCAAGATGGCGGGGACTGATTCCCTTAAAATGGGCTACCCACTGGATCAGCCTTCTAAACGTGTCCCTGCTACAGAGTACACAAGAATACAGAGGCGAAATGGAGGCGACAGTCGGAACTGCAGCCACACACGCCAGCAGTCTGACCTCACTGGCCAGCGATATGGCGGAACCTCGCTCGCCAATCAGATCCCGGAGACCGACTGGCCGGACGGCAGCCCGACCAATAGTGCAGAAGCCAGTCAGACACAAGGCACGTTTGCACAGCTTCGCGCTGCCAATGAGCGACCGAGTTCGCTTACATCAAAGGAACCGCCACGTCATTTAGTTTCTCTATACTTGTCTGTTCTGTGTCTCTGCCTTGGTGATTTTTTTTTTTAAATTTCACTTGTTTTATCTATACGTATATACATGCAAATGAATATATGCACATATACACACATTAATATGCAGACTCGCGTTACACACATAACACACAAAAAACGTATATAGTACAACATACATGCATATATGTATGTATATAAGTACATATGCATTCATCCATGTATGTACACATGTAAATGTATGTATATATAGTACGTGCATGCCTTTGTGTATGCATACGTACATAGATGTATACATAACTAGATGAATGCAAATGTGCATACGATTATACGAACTTGCGTAGGTACATACATACGTAGACTCATTCATAAATAGATGAATACATATGTTCATAAATGCATATAAATTGCGTAGATGCATACGTGTNCATACGTAGACTCATTCATAAATAGATGAATACATATGTTCATAAATGCATATAAATTGCGTAGATGCATACGTGTATAGCCTAAATACGTACATATAAACACTAGCAAAGAGAAATTTAATTAAATTTACATTTTATTGTTAGAATACACATGAATCTTTGATAGAATACATTCAAACTGCAGTAACATTACATGACATTTTGGTCTATGGTGTCTATAGCTGTTCCAGCAACTTGCGAATAGAACATGGCGGGTTGTTTGAAAGATTCTTGCAATGGGGGTGAGTGATTAAGTGAAATGTTTTGAACATACTCCATTGCTGCACCATGTCGTCACAGAAAGCCAAGCCTTAGACATGTAACAAACACGTAAAAACGAGCCAAGAGTGGCCGTAGTCACGTTTGTTCCATGTCACAGACATGTCACATGACGACATAGCGTAACAATGGATTATGTTCAAATTATTTCACTTGAACATGGCGGTCGTAAAAGTGGTTAGTGTGTATGGGACGTATATATAATTTTTTTAAGGAAAAAGAAACCTTGAGATTTTCGTTTAAGAAAGCACATATTGTTCTAGTTAAAGTGACGGACGTTTATACACCGTACATTATTCAAGCTGTTGACTTGGAGAATCCTGCACGTATGGAAAGTAGCTTTGAGGAGGGGCGTATTACCACAGCAGGAGTTGTTTACTTTGTCCGTATCACCGAGAGACGCTAGCCGAATAAGATAATTATGAGTATAATATATATTTTCATAGTTGTAGCCGGTAGTCATGCGATTGGCTCCCCCTCTCTCCCACCGATAACGGGTGATATTGGTTGCATCCCCGCCGTACTCGGATACATGGAGTGGCCGCTGGGTCTTCTAGGAGTTCACCACCGGGTGTTTCGTCACTGGAGTGATTCCAGGGTGATGGACGCCTGCAGGTCCCATCCTAGAAGTCACTCACTGCGAGGTCGTTACCCACACCCTTGGATGCACACGTGTATTTCCACAGTTATTGAGCGGAATCTTGTAAACAAGTAACATTAAGATCGTCGACCACTAGTGATCACGAGAAATTATATGAAAATCTATTCGTAAAAAAAATGAAACCTGCCAGCTGACCATACGTCAGAACGCTCCTGGTTGGTGTTTAACTGTGCGCCGGTGCCTCGGATGCTGCAGATAAGCACTGCGCTCTTAGGGTGCTCAGTTGGTCATGGTTGTGGTATTGTTCGCCTCGACTCCACGAAGAGTGTGTGCTGATCCTCGTCACCACACAGACGAATCGAACAATGTAGCGGCGTTGGCAGTGCANGTTGCCCCTGCCGCGGATACGAATCGAACAATGTAGCGGCGTTGGCAGTGCAACTCCGCCCACTGTGCCTTCCATCTCATGGAAATTATAAAATCGGAATTTGGTTGGTGCGCACTGTAAAACGCAACAGACACGTTAACGTTAAAAAAAAATGCGTATTTCGTAAAACATGTGCACACACGAGACGAAGCACTGGTATTCAGAGCCATCAGAGTATTAGTCCAGTAGTGATTACTTCCAACTTTTCTGAAGCCCTGCTTTGCCCTTTCAGCAGACCAAATTAAATTTACGGTTTGCAGGTGTTGCAAACAAAATGATGTTTGATGCGTGCTTTACTTATTTCGGCACAGCGCTTGTTTCGTTGTCACAGCCAATGAGATTTAGGCCACATGTTTGGCTACAATTATATGAACCAATTATGACGTATACCAGTAAGAAGGCTTGCGAATCGTATACCCCCTGGTAAGACCATTGGACACTGAGCTGCGCAGTGTGCAGTGCAGACCAAAATTACCTAAACCTGCGTAATGTACATAAATGTGTACACTGGGTCTGAATGTACCAAGTTCTACTTTCAGGATATTCCTCCGTCTCACACGAACAAAGCTTAACAATATAAGTCTGGAAAATCACACCAAAGAGACATAAGAAATATTTTGCATGCGAATTATTTCCCAGTAGACATCACCTACACACTTATTATCTCCCTGGTTTTATTCATTTTAATTATAAATTAAATATAATAGTTTATAGGCTACATAAAATATGAATAAAAGTCCAGTTTAACCAATATATATATATATATATACTTTTATGTTAATGGGAGTATACAACGTTTTTTATTCACGACATATTTAGGAAACGATCAACCCCGCCATACGTTGGGTGATTTTTCAAAAGGTTGATTCAAAAATGTGAAGATACCGCGAATATACCGGGTGGTTGTAAAATGTGAAGATACCGCGAATATACCGGGTGGTTGTAAAATCATGGGACAAACATTGAAGGGTGGTAGAGCTCACTAAAACAAACAATTAACCGCCACCGCGGTCGCCAGATTTACCGAGTCTCGATTTGTTCCTATGGGGGCATTTGAAAGCTCTCATTTACGAGACTCCAGTTGATTCCATTGAAGACCTCGTCGCTCGACTATCCTGTGCGGCTGCACGCGTGCGTGAAATACCCGGCGTATTTGAATCTGTTCGCCAATCACTCTACCGACGCTACCAAGCTTGCATTACTGTCGGTGGTAGCAATTTTGAGCAATTATTATAAACATTGCTGTAAAAAGGCATTTAGCGGTGACGTTGTAAATAAACACTGTGTTTGCATTTCATGTGTTATTTTTGTGTTTGTGCCTCAACGCGTCACTTCCGCGCATATATTCATGTACCAATAATTGTTTGTTTTAGTGAGCTCTACCAGCTCTCAATGTTTGTCCCACGACTTTAGAATCAGCCTGTATTACATGGTGTATTCACGGCAAACGGGGGTACGTACGGCCAACAACTGGTGCACCAGCAGCAAGCGAGGGAAGGCGCCCGCTGGCGGGAGGGGTCGCTAAATAAAACATGGTTGCGCCGGCGAGAGGGCCCAGGATTTCATCCGAAACAGCTACGGGCGTATCCGGAACTGCGGAGGTTCCCCCCTCGTCATCTCGGCCGCCATCTTGCCCCGGAGATTACCAGTGCGCTCATTACCAACTCCGGGCGCGAATATATCACATCTCGCAAGTACTGTAAGTAATTGCCTCCTCCTCCTCCTCCTCTCTCTCTCTCTCTCTCTCTCGCTCTCTCTCGGCCTCCTCCAGCTCTGCCTGTGTCGCTCTAATCCCCGTCAAGCTCCACCCCCCTCCTCCTCACGGGTACCACATCAACACCTGCTTGCATCAGTGTCTCTCCCGTACCGCGCGCACGGTTTAACTTTACTTTTATTCACGGACGTTTTCGAGTAAATATACAGTTAAAAGGCTTGGTGCTTGAATTTCGTCGCAGAGTGTTTGAAATCACTTTTTTTCCCCACGAAACTATCAAACGCGCGTGCGTCCAATATTCTGTTCTACGAAAATAACACACGCTTCAGGCGAGTGCACCACACAACAGAAACCCCATTTCGGAGCACTCCAAATTGGCAAAAAACGGCTTTTTAAATGCACTGCATCTTAAAATACACGCATCAGATACACACAAAACTACACAAGAACCTTCCTACAGACTTTCCAGCGCTACAAGTCCCACAGGTACACGCAGAGCGACCAGAACTCTGCACGCCAGCTCAGAGCCTTGCGCTTAGCGGCGATGGCGCACTTGACGCGCGTGCAATGTCGCCCTTATAGCTCCCGCTCTTCTCGGCCTCAAACGCGGAAAAATGGCTCCAGGTAGGCGGGAGCCTTAATGTATATGAAAACCAACTCTAAACGACTTTGTGTGAGGCCGCGGTGGCGTAGAGGCTAGAACACTCGCTCCCAACCAAGACGAGCCGAGTTCGATTCCGGGCGGTGTCGCTCCCGGATTTTTGCTAGTGGGAATCACACCACCGGATGGTGCCGCTGATTGACGGGTTTTCTCGGGGATCTCCCGTTTTCCCGCCGGCGCTGCTCCATACTCACCTCACTTGACCCTCATCGGCTCTCAAGACCTCGTTGTTAAGAGTCGCCCAAACCTCTCCACTCAACATAACTCTGCGCATATAAAATACGTAAACTGTCCGTATTTGGAGCAGCTTCGGGTTTCGGTAACGAACAATGCCGAGCCCACACGAAGCGTTCGTGATCGCTGTAAACAGAACATTATTGTTCCTGCAGCAGCTAGGATGTTCATTTCAAACATCAACAAGTAGCACGAGCTACTTGCAACGGTAAGCTGCACCTCAAACACTCCCACAAACTGGCAAAATGTTTCCGTACTTTACATTATGATAATTAAGGCCCAAAGACTAATAAAACAAAATGTTATCAGGATGGCACACACTAAAATTAAGCCTTTCAAAGTTATCTGTAGGTACGTCAAAGAANGATGGCACACACTAAAATTAAGCCTTTCAAAGTTATCTGTAGGTACGTCAAAGAAACCCATTTCTTGAGGCGGTTTTGTGTACAGTAATAAAAGATTGCTTTACAAAAACATCGGTTTGCTGTTAAAAACATTTTTCTTTATACTTTTTGTTCCAAGAAAATATTACTTTCCTTTATAACAAAGAAATATACTTTCCTTGAGCTGCTTTTATTCGCAGTAAAGAAATATTACTTTCCTTTATAGCAAAGAAATATACTTTTCTTGAGCTGCTTTTATTCGCAGTAAAGAAATATTACTTTGTACCAAAGACAACGGTTTAACGAAGTAATTCGTTTTNCTTGAGCTGCTTTTATTCGCAGTAAAGAAATATTACTTTGTACCAAAGACAACGGTTTAACGAAGTAATTCGTTTTATGCCGTACATTGTATTGTTGAGTACGTCAAAGTTGTGTCGACGCAACATTTCTGTAACCAATATATTCAATTTACGAAACTGCAATTGAACAAACTTACAGTCCTCCTGCAGACGTTCAATGTCATTCTGTCCAAATCACTAACCACAATTCTTCCCAAGAGATGACATTGTAATCTGGCCCTTGTCACTACCTGAAATAACATACCTATCAAAAGTAGTCCGAACACAACAAGAAGAGTGCTCGCTTGGTGAAGGGCGTTATCTAAGTATCACAGGGGGTGCGGGTTCGAGTCTTGGAGCAAACCCAGTTATTTTTCCAATAGTGAACATAATTCTGAAATATTTATTTTCTTTTATCTTATTTATCAATATAGGTTGTTTTCCAGTGCACAAATTTCCATTACAGTGTAACTGATAATACCACGCATACATCTGTAGAAGTATCGTAACGACAATGCAAGGTTATCACAGTCATAACTGTATAAATTAAGCAGTAATTATGTTTGTGGCAAGCCTGCTTTACAGTGGTTCGTATTTAAACAACTTTTATTTGCGACAACAAATCATGTGTTGCACCAAATAAAGTTTTTTTACAGTGTATGCAAGCGCTGGGAGTCGCAGACTGAGATGTTTTAATCATGTTCAAATAGTGCTCCAAGACTATATATATACATATATATATACATAATTGATTTGTTTTTATACATTATTAAACACCCGTATAACGAAAATCAAACTTTTTTTTCTTCTAAGTTTCTTATTATAAACCAGACATACATAAGCACCTGATAACAAATTTACTGAGAGTTTTTGTAAATTCGCAGAAAGTTTTGCGAAAGGTACGGAAAGTCCTTTGCTGAAGAAACCAAGTATCTGTAATTTTACTAAGATTTGTGGGTAATTTTTCACCAGTGTTTTCCCGCCTATTTAAAGGGAAAAGTACTTGTTGAGAGCGCGTGCAGGGCCGCGCTTCACGCCTCGCAGTATGCGTGTGTGTGTTCCGCGGTTGTAACCCTAACGACACAGCCACACACGTGTTCTCTGCCATGTCGATGAGGATTCGCCCTGGACTTAGTTTCATCCTGTATTTGGGGGCTCTTAGAATGCATATGCACTTGAACGATTCAAATAGCACTGGTTATTTTGCAGCTTCCAGCCAACACATTTTCCGATGATTTCCATCGACTGAGTAAACACCGCGTGTGGTTTAGTATTCACAACAGAAGCTGAGAGGCGAGTATACATATACCTACTATACCTAGTTTTTTCACGGTTACTTCCAACTATCCTGAAGCCGTGCACATTTCTACTTTCAGGATATTCCTCCGCCTCATGCATTAATGTTAACGAAGTCTAGAAAATTACACAAGATGGACAACGCACCACGTTCGAGNAACGAAGTCTAGAAAATTACACAAGATGGACAACGCACCACGTTCGAGCCCACTTTCTTTCATAATATTCTGCATGAGCACTATTTCTTACTGGGCATTACCAACGCACCTATTTTATTCATTTTTATTATAGATGAATTACTATTATTTAATTTGTCTACTCTGTGTTCGAGCCAAATCCTTAGCGGCATAAATATTCCTGGTATTTAATCATGAACTCCAGCCGTGGGGGCACTCCGTCAGGCATGTGATCGACAGAGACCATCTCGCTGACGACATCCGACGGCTCCCGCGC
Source organism: Clitarchus hookeri (assembly GCA_002778355.1). NCBI lineage: Eukaryota > Metazoa > Arthropoda > Insecta > Phasmatodea > Phasmatidae > Clitarchus > Clitarchus hookeri. The sequence goes on from NQII01007226.1 coordinate 48,329, forward strand.
ATTCGGCAGAAGGTTCGAGACATCATCGGTGATCATACCGAAGGGTTGTAATAGTATTTCGTTCAATAAAATTGTTTTATCTATGTTGCCACTATTTCGTTTAAAACCCGGGGGGATCCCTTTCGCGATTACCCGTTCGTAGTGCGTGCTGTTAGTAAAGGCGGGAGCGTGCGTAACGGCAGACACGCTATCATTTCGCATTATCGCGTTATAGGTAGGGGCAGTGATATTTCGCGAAAAGATTTCGAGACAAGATACAGTCCAAAGCACTGTAGGGTCGTCCAGCTTCTTTGATTGGCTAAAAAATGTTCTGGCCCGTGTCAACCGTTTGCGCACGAATCACGAAGGTTCAGTGTCGGAGTTACTTAGTCCTGAGTGGTTAGGTCAAAGACGGACACGGCACCAGCAGCCAATGGAGGTATAACAACAGCTGAGGTGTGTATATAGTATTGAAGTCTACTGTGTGCTCCGATTTTTTACGCGAAAAGTAACTGGTCCTAGTTATAACTCTTCGCCAAGCTAGACTCCACAGTCCTCTACAACTTCGAGCAGAGGTCGCTTGTTCATTGGCCGCCGCCACAGACACAGCTCAGTCTTCTGTTCCACCCGGACACACGGAGTGAAGCTACCACAGTGATGAGTGTTCACTGTTGGTTCTGAGTGAGTGCGCTGAGAGAAAGGTTCGGTNCACACGGAGTGAAGCTACCACAGTGATGAGTGTTCACTGTTGGTTCTGAGTGAGTGCGCTGAGAGAAAGGTTCGGTTGAGCCAACCACTCGTTTGTATATGGCCGAATAAAGATATAACTGCTCTTAACGAAACATTTGTACTGATTTGGTTCATCTAACATAATTTACAGTTGAACCAACCAAACCATAACGATTGACCAACAAAATCTGCCTGACGTCAAAATAGTCGGGTGAATCAACCGTATAAATTTGTTTTTGCCATATACAAATAGATATTTGGTCGGCTCAGCAAAACCTTTCTCTCGTTGTGAGTTAGAGGAGATCTGGGTGGGCTCTTATCGGCGAGGTCTCGATAGCCGAAGAGGAGGAAGCGAGGCGAGTATGGAGCAGCGCCGGAATGCAAGGGCGCGGGGAAACGGGAGATCTCCGAGAAATCCCGCCGACCAGCGCCATCGTCCGGCACGATTCACACATGCGATCCCCGCCGGAAATGGAACTCTGTTAGCCCAGATGGGAGGCGAGTGGTCTTGCCACTACACCACCGCGGCCCCGTGCTGTTGGTTCTGAGTTCTGCATTGCGTGTCGGACGAGCGAAGGTAAGATGTCACGCCTGGGGCTAAGATAAACTGCTGTGCCAACTACCTTGGTGCCGAATTACAGCGCGAAAGGATAGGGTCTCTACGTCAGTCATGTGGACGCTGACTTCCACTGACGCAACACATGACCGAGGCGGGCATAAGGACGTGCGACGCCCGTAAAACACGCTTTCTCTGTCCACAGAGTGACANACGCAACACATGACCGAGGCGGGCATAAGGACGTGCGACGCCCGTAAAACACGCTTTCTCTGTCCACAGAGTGACATCGAATAACTCGTTCGCGGTTTGTTGGTGTTCGTTCTTTGATAACCAGAGACCACTTGTCTTTTCGTGGTGTATATTTCATCATGTTGTAAAAACGACACGCGATTGTGGGCGAATTTGTGTTACTTCTGAATATTTATTGTGGTCATTTGATTTGACCGTTCCGTGTTTTCTTCCGACACTCTCTCTCTCTCTCTCTCTGTCTCTCTCTCTCTCGTGTGCCATTAGTAGAATTTGAGTAGTAAAGCCCACCTCCTACCACGTAATAAAGGCGGCCTGTGAAAAATTATGGAGGCCGCTTACTTTCTGGTCTTGTAAAGTAACAGATAAAACTGATCGGAAAAAGGAGGTAGAGAAGGAGGGGAGGATCTATTACGTCGATTTATGTGTAGTGGGATAGTGTGCCGACGAAAGCATCTCATTGGAACTGAATAGACTGTTCAACAATATACTTGATACCACTTGTACACCTACATGCGTAGGTAGGTACTTTTTTTTTTCTACTGCTTGTTTTTCTTTCGAAATATTTTCTGTGTCGATTTTCTAAATATGTAATGTAGAAACCTCTTTACAATAGGCTGACTTTCGAGGTAATTGTTCTGTGCCGTGTGTTCTGTAGTAATAGCACGTAACTAACCAAACTATTTTATTTAACTTAAAATAGCGTACGTTTTTATTAGCTAGGTTCGTCTAAATATATAAAATATTTGTAATAATATATATATATACGTGGTTATTTTGCATATTTAATAGTAACACTATTTATTTTTTGCTTGAAGTTTTACTACATATAATATTCAATTCTATTTAAACCTAGACATATTTTGACCATATTTACACGTTGTTGCACTAGATTGTTTTATGATATTTCTTCCAAAACGTTTGTCTTGATATGTCAGAAACTGCAGGTTGGCCCACGATGTAGACATAATGGTGTGACTTTGCGCAGCGTGTGTGT
>NQII01007226.1:51710-81294 GCA_002778355.1 Clitarchus hookeri
GCTAGTATTCCCGCCCGCTCGCCAAAAGCTCTCGTTGTTTATTGCGGTAGCCAGCCTGGGACAGACGCAGCCGATGGTGTGAACTCGGCGTCCCTTGGCAGCTGCAAACGCAGCTGTGCCCGCGCACGTGTGTCTTCCGTTGCCTCCGGATATCGTCTGCACGTGCAGGAACATTTGGTAGCACGCCTTGCAGCTGCGAGGCATGGCTGCGCCTTCCTGGCGTCATTCTTCCAGCACTTCCGCAAAACCCTTAGTATTTATTGCGGTCGTCCGCCTGTGAGTTTCGCCAGAGCGTGTCTTCTGACGAATAAACTGTCTTTCGGGACGTGGGACGCGTCAATATATATATAATTTTGTGACGTCACAGCGGTGACAACTGCCTGAAATGGTCCATAAGAGTGTATACGAATACTGCATTTTATGTAGTTTCAACAGTTATTAATAAATAAATATAAACGGCAGGCTAATAAGGTTTTCGCAGGAGTAAAGCTGAAGAGATGCTTCATGATTTAAAATTACTCTCAAAAGCTCATTTAAATTTAATATGTTTTTACAGGATGTGAAATATATACGGTGGGTTGCATAAAGACGGTAGCTGTGGATTCTGTAAAAACATTACGGACTTCAGATTTTTTTTAATACGAAGCTTACATTATTTGTAAACATGGACTTTTTTTAGTGTTCATTAAATTTTTAACAGAAAAGTCGCAATTTTAATATGTAATTAAATAATTTTACTGCTCTTCAACTATTTATAAAATGTACTTGCTTTTAAATATTTGGACAAGAACCTGCGCACTTGAGGATTTCATAGTCTAAGTTTTGCCACAGAATATGTACGTATTCAGAAGTTAAATGGCGTTATGGTTACCCTGATGTGGGCGTACCCACTTGCTGATTAGCTGTGTGGGGTTTCTGGAATGTGCATTGTATCTGATTGGCTGCTACATGTTGCGGAACGTTCCCTACTGGCTAGGCTGCCAACTGGCCCATAAGTTACCAGGCGTTGATTGGTGAACAGCGTCCCGAGATGTTGCTCGCAAGTGACACCTTTTTTTTTTTTTTTTTTTTTTTTTTCCCTCCCCTTCAAAATCCCTGTACTCAACAGGGGTGAAAATAACAGAATGGGNTCTGGTAAAAAACATCCTTAATTAACCTGAACCTACTCCAAGAGCGGTACATCAGTACACTAAAAAAAATTTCTGGTAAAATTCTTAAACTAAATTGGAAGTTTTTAACCCATATATCGTATGGAAATAATGCCACACATCTGGCTACAAATATGGGATGTTAAGCATCGCTACTATACAAAGTTGGGAAGTATCATACGCATTTGACTGTGTCCTGAGGAAATGTAGGAACGCTAACATTAATGTTTGGGAAATAACTTTACTATTCGCGCTTTCTCACTCAACGTATACACTCGTATAGTAAATTTGCGAATAAATTTTTGAGTGTATATTCATAGCTGCCACGGGATTTGAACCAAGAACGACTATGTCCGAAGGCAGCGCCCTAGCGACCTCGTCTGTGTAGTCGCCTGCATTGATGTGTAAACGTGCTGTAAGTGGTTTTCGTCATGAAAGTACTTACTGAAGGTGTCGTATCACGGTCTTAGGAGATCCGTCTTCTGTGAAACACTTCAACCATGTTTCAGGGCCGCGATGGTGCAACGACTACAGCGCTCGAACCAGGTTCGATTCCCGGCGGGGAATCGTTTCGGACGATGCCACTGGTCGGCGGGTTTTTCCGGGGATCTCATATTCCCCCCTCCCCCCTCGCTTTTGCATTCCGGCGCTGCTTCGTACTCATCTCGCTTCACCTCCATTGGCTCTCAAGACCCCAATGGTAAAGATCCGCCCAAACCTCTTCACTCCGCTCCAGCCATGTTGCGAGTTAGTGTGAGAGCATGTGCGACGCCATCGGTGAAGGTCGATCTAAATCGATTACTCGCAGATATAGACCTGAAAAATTCGCAGATTCATTTCGGGCCACACTAGAATTCGAAACACGCGTGTTAATAAAACTTCAGCCATTGGTCCGCACGGTGTTTGACACCTCCTGGAGAAGCCTGGCCCAATCGTCACCTTCTACTGCGACAGCAGACAACCGAAGTTGCTATCGGCATATTTGTACGTAATACTGGAGAGTCTAGCCTGCAGGTCATTGAACTCGCGAATTTTTCTGGCCTCTACTTGCAGAGCTTCAAGCATCTCGAATGTAAGCGATCCTCGAGACCCATAGCGTCTAACGAAATTGTCTTATACAGAGGGGTAAGTCTCGATTGAAATGAAAAATAAATTGACTTGTGAAGTTTAGGGAATGGTTCACGCCATAAGGAAATCCGAGCCCTGACTATAAACTTCCAACGTCGTAGTGCATTGTGGTAGCCATTGCACAATCAGGCTAGTGAAAGTTGCGTAGCAGATCTCCTTCTAACGGGGCGGTCATAAAACAGGCTTTTTTTTTGTAACGTCGTAGCTCACCTGGAAGCTTTAGATGGGGACGGAGATATCGGCCATAAGAGAAAAGAGTATGTGGTAGAATAACGTTTGTTCTGGTGCACACAAATTTACTCCAAGACTCGCGAATGCAGGCCGTTGTTTATCACTATCGAATTCCCGCTTGAACCGCCAATAATAAATACACATGACGCAAATTAATTAGATTGTTATCAGGACTGTATTTCATGTACGTTTAATAAAAAAATTCAGGCGATCTTAACTATACTGAAAGTTGATCGTTACTAGCCACAAGAAAATCAACACGCTGTTGGAAGTTCTAGCTATTATTGCTATTTCTTACCACTCCGCTGGCTACGATCATGCAGGTGGAATGCGGTCCGGAGGGTGTGGGGGTGAGAACAGGAAATGGATTATTGGTATTTCCACAATAAGGGAACACTAAGCGTAGCCCGGTTATGTAGTTGGTGTACTTGAGTTGAAATTTCAGGCGATGCTTGTAAGAAGAGCAAAATACTCCAAAATCATCACATCGAGACTTTAAGGGAGTACAGAAAACAATTTTTTTAAAATAATTTTTAGCATATTACATAATTTTTTCATTTTGGCGTGAAATAATAGGCCAAAAAAAAAGTACTACAGATGCGGAAAATTACTTTCAAAAATTAAAGAGACTGTATTTTTTTCGTACAATTCTGAAAGTTGTAAAACGTTAATACGTTAGTTAGGTCACAGATAATAAATCAAAATATATGTCCGTGTCATCAGAATGGCATGAAGAGTGTTTTCTAAGAAAATAGTACATGTTCACTCGTATTTCCATCATAATTGTTTGGATACAATTTAAAGTAAAAAAAATAGCAACCAGTTAAACTCTTACCGCAGGTTCACAAAGTGTCGGATTTCTTAGAAATTGCAACATACCACTCTCGGGACTTGAATAAGCACTAAAGCTAAAACCAAAAATTGGTTTCAAAACAAATTTGTGAAATTTATATGAATCAAGATTGGTAGCGAGTAAATGTTCAAATGTATGCTTCAAAAAATGAATAACTTTTTTTTTCAAAATTAATTTTGTATTTTTAATAAGTCATTATTAATACTATGTTACAAAACAATCAAATATTCCCAAAATACAGTAGAACAAAATTTTTTTGTCTCTTCATCAACTGTTGCATTTATACGTCGAATGAAAGTACTGTTATTTTGTTGGTAAACAACACTGGTTAACTTGTGCGGAAACTGACTTGTTAAATCTTAGAACCATGAAATCGGGAGTTTCAGAAATGTTATGTTACAATAAAACCTCCCACCGAGACCACTCTCTGGGCGTAAGAAGACGTTGTTTGCTCTGAGTAGCGAAGTAACATTCGAGAACCNAACCTCCCACCGAGACCACTCTCTGGGCGTAAGAAGACGTTGTTTGCTCTGAGTAGCGAAGTAACATTCGAGAACCGAGGTTTGAATCCCCATCACAGTTTGTTTGTGAATGGCCACACAGAGTACTTACGAATACAGATGTGAAACAGCCGCTTATTCCGCGAGATCCACCCGCACGCGCCAGCAAAATGGCGTCACTTGCCAGCAAAGTGTCGGATNGAAACAGCCGCTTATTCCGCGAGATCCACCCGCACGCGCCAGCAAAATGGCGTCACTTGCCAGCAAAGTGTCGGATCGCCGTTCGCCAATCAGCGCCTGGTAACCTGCACGCCATCCGGCAGCCCAGCCAATAGGGACACTCTCGCACCGTGCAGTAGTCAGTCAAACACAAGGCTCATTCCAGAGCCTCGTGCAGCCAATCAGAGAATGAGTACGCGCACATTAAAAAAGCCACCACGCCAATTCGTCTCTGTGTATTTATCTACTCTTTGACACATTGCTTCAAGTAAATTTTCCAAAGGGATGTGAAATATTTGCGTATGGAGATTATGCGCTGATTGTATTTACAGCATGGAACAGGAGAACACTTAAGGGCAAAAACAAAAATAAATCGCAAGGTGATAGAGGAGTGAGGCAATAGGGTGAAACTCGAGTTTTCAGTAGAGAAAATTAATACAACAATTATGAAAGGTAGTCTGCAGAGATACCCAATCATAAGATTTAAGGGAAGGCCTATAAAATTGAAAAAGAAAACCAAGTATATTGGAGTAATACTTCAATTTCAAGACCACATTGCATACTTCATGGATAAAGCAGTGAGTTTCTTCACGTAATTCAGAGCAGCGTCTACAGCATCTAGGTGCTTGTGGTTCAAGACAAATGTGTATTCTTAGTAATTTCATTATAGAGTATCTATTTGGTACCCCAATGCCAGATTGGAGCATACAATGAGACTATTATCGAAATCCCAAAGAGCAGCCTCGCGAGCAATAACAAAGGCACATAGAACGACATCTGTCGAAGTCCTACAATTGCAATCCTACTGAATATCTTATCAAAAGCAAAGAGGCTCACTGCTGGAAGAAACGAACGGCAGATCAGCATATTTGGCAAGGAAGATGGAGAAAGGAGAAGTATCCCTGGAAATGTGGCGGCACGGCCCGGCACTCGTAGGGCAGCTACTAACCGTTATGAAAACATTGCTGCGCTACGATACGTTTCGGTCCATTGTGTAACGTATTGAAAAAAAAACCTTAAGCGCGTGGAAAGCATTATGTAAACACCAGTACAACAGTAGGCCTATACATCGTAATCATAACTCTGATATATCTTTTCAAAAAGTATCACCAACAATGAACATAGGCGGATTGAGCTCTGTAAGTCAGCATCCTTCTAACGTTTTGGGCGGTCTATTTACGTGTCGCAGATCACATGCGCAATATAGTCGTACACACATTGGTATAAGTGGACATTTTCAGTAATGCACAGATTTCAAACAAGAAACTCGCATCGGCGTATGTTTAAGAAAAATCTACTAGCGTTGTAATTACAAATGTAAGTTTGTAATTATTAGTTTGTAGTATGGGTTTTGCACGTGGAAACAAAATTTAAATCTAACAATAGTTATAAATAAATAATATATTTATTTGATTTCCAAACAAATGCTTTACTCATCAAGACATCAATCACATTTGCTATTATGTTGAATCTTAGATAATATTAAAACATGCGGACATATAAAACTGTATTACTATTACATTATACTACAGAGCTATCTTCTTCGAATAATTAATATAGCCTACTTACATGTAGTCATGTGAGGTTTACACAACTTAGTATTCACTCGCGCAGTGGCGTGACTGTGTTGGTACAAACACTGTGCTCAACGAGGAACATATCATTAAATTGTTTGTCACTTCTTGTTAAGTTATTTCACAGCTGTAATAAATGTAGTTATGTAATTTATAACGCATATCATTACTAGCATATGCGTAATTTATTCAGGAATTTCTCAAATATACGCTCATTGAAGCTGCATAGGTTACTTGTGTACGTACACACGTTCTCCGTACCGGGCTGGCTTCACTCTCTGCGTGTGTGTGTGTATTGGTTTTTAAAATGAATGTTGCTGATCTTTCAGGTAATAAACTATTGTAAAGTCAAAGTGAGGAACATGTACAGTCCAACTTAGACGAGCTACACATAAGTTGTAAAAGGTGTGATTTAATATACAATGTCGCTGTAAATACGGCTAATCAAACGTGTGTCATGATGTTTTATATAATACATTACATTGATCATAAACACCAAGATAGCGAAGTGCGAGTGAATTGGCATCGTGCACAGCTCACCAATGTTAAATGGGGAGCAGTTGTACGTCCGTATAAAAGTCAACAAACTATAGTGATGTTCTCATGAACGATGCAACACGCACCGCTGGTTATAAGTAGGTGTGTTGCCATCAAAAGGTAAAATAATATCCAACATATTTCGATTCCGGGTGGTCTTATAGAAGGCATGTGGTGTGATAATTAAACTAAGTGAAGTGGGAAAGTGAGACTGGATGCATGACAGACAGACATTTGCAAGGATGGCAATACACAGTTGGAGTGTGTATGCGTAAGCAATAAGTAAGGATTAAGTGACTGCGACAAGTATAAAGACAATAAGGACTTCAATTAGAATTGAAATTGGCATCAAATATTGCGCTCACTGAGAATAGGAGTTAATAGTAGAATTAGATAGTTTAATGTTGTAAATAAAAGCTGTGTGTATTTTTATCGCATTATAAAAAAATTAGAAATTGAATTTACCCCTTTTTATATTTATGAAGACCTTCATCCCTTACAAGCTCTAATACGCCCCTGGCGATTTGCGACAATACGATATCTGTGAGAACATGAATACTACTTGAAGCGCGCGTTCAACCAAAATATAGAAATAAAACTATATGGGAATTATTTTCGTTGCATAGTAAATATGCGTGATACATGAATTTAAAATTTAGTTCAAAGTGAAGATAAATCACAAAGTTCGTAATACTACTTCCCGTATTGGGCTGCACGGTAACACCACAGCATTATCTCGCAGTCCGACAAATACAAATCCTTGACGGTGTGGCGTGTTTTTCAAACACATTCAAGATTGTTGGACCAAATTCGTTTGATGGCAAAATTGTATGGTTGTTATCGGTTTTCAAATTCTGTTGTCAAATATATTTGAAGGAGAAAATTTCACAGTGTGACAGGGGCTTTAGGGACATTCCCTTACACTGACAGACTGACGAATTGAAATATGACAGTTATGACACTCTTGCAGATAAACTCGCCCTTCGACAAGACCACGGCACGTCCGAGAGAATGACGAATCTCAGAACAAAATGCATTTCAATTGATAATACCGTAAGAGATAAGTCGGCTCTCAAGACATCGATGTTAACAGCCGGCCAAACCTCGCAACTCAACTCTTAGAGACGTAACTAAATATGTCGGCTTGCTAACGAAAACTCCTTTTGTTTCTGGATTTTATTTGCTACTTCGATTCCTCTTTTACACTGAAGAGCCAAAAAAAAAACTGGTATAGGCGTGCGTATGCAAATAACAGAGGTATGGAACCAATCAGAGTAACGCGAAGCGGTCGGCAGCTAGATCGGTTACTGCTGCTACAATGACAGGTTATCAATGTTTAAGTGAGTTTGAATGTGGTGTCATAGTCGGCGCACGAGAGATGGGAAATAGCATCTCCGAGGTAGCGATAACATTTGGATGTTTGCGTACGACCATTTCACGAGTGTACCGTGAACATCGGGAATCCGGTAAAATATCACATCTTCGACATCGCTGCGGTCGGAAAAAGATCGTGAAAGAACGGGACAAACGACGACTGACGAGAATCATTAAACGCGACAGACGTGGAACCCTTTCTCAAATTGGCGCAGATTGGATTTGTGGACTGCCCTGCAGGATTCATGGTGTGAATTGCCTCCTGCATACCTTAGGCCATTAGTCGAGTCCATGCCACGTCGTCTTGCGGCACTTCTGCCTGCTAGGGGGGCCCTGCACGATATTAGGCAGGTATACCAGTTTTTTTTGGCTCTTCAGTGTATGTTCGAATTCTCGTAGCCACAGCAATCAAACAGCAAAATTAATGTGCGAGGCTGTTCACGGAAGTATGGTGCAAGAGTAAGATCTGCCATTATACGAGGTTAAATATATCCGCACAGTTAATTTATGGTTACGAAGAAATGGCGTATGTATTTTAAATGCTTGCGGAAACCGTGAAGTTTTATGTCGAATTAATAAATATAGCATTGCACACATTTCTTGCGTGGTGGTACTAGGTTTGTCCACGAAAATTATTCCTATTGAAACTTGTTGAAAAACCCCTCAATAATACAATCGGGAAAAAATCAGAAACAAAAACCTACCTAAAAAAATATTTAGATAACTAAATACACAGCGTTTACTTAAGTTTATATTTTATAGGCGTGTCTAAAAAGTGTGAGATCATTCTGTGAAATATCAGGGAGATTGTTTGACTGCGACTACGGCTGTACTTGACTATACTATACTTATACAGTTGAGGACGCGTTTGATCTCTCTTCTTCTCGCTCACTCGCACACTTAAGAATACAGAGATGAAACAGATGCTTATATCACGAACTCCAGCAACACACGCCAGCAAAATGACGTCACTGACTAGTGACATGTCGAAACATCTGCTAACCTACTTGCTAGCTGGCAACCTAGCCAATAGGGAACCTTTTCCATCACCCAGGTAGCCCAATCAGACGCAATGCCCGTTCGCAGAGCCTTGCACAGCCAATCAGAGACTGGATACATCCACGTAGAAATAACCGCCTCTCCATTTTGTTTCTCTGTGCTCGAGCCATGACCGAGCTGGGCCCGTTATAAGCTTTATGGCATCGCGCAGGCCGTGTTTATACAAGCCACGCGCGATTTCGCGTCTGAAACGTTTCCGCCCGTATTTGTCGCCCTATTTCGTCGATCTCGACGCTGTCTATTAGGCCGCTGTTTTTATTATGGCGGTGCGACAATCAGACAGCGGCAGACGGACCTCGGTTGGTAGGTTGGAAATCCTGTAGTCCATTCGTGGTTGCTTCCAACTTTTCTGAAGCCTTGCTGAAGTTCTACTTCCAAGATATTCCTCAACCTCACGCAAACAAAGCTTAACTTCGTCTAGAAAATTACACCGAGGGACAACGCGCTGAATTTGTACGCACTCAGCTAAACACTATTTTGCAAGAGAACTATTTATTAATAGGCATTGTCAACACGCCTAAATTCTCCCTGTTTTTTTTGTTTAATATTAACCCTTTGGCGCCCATTGTAGACAATCATCAAGCTGTTTCACGGGAAGGTTGTATTTGGCCAGTACTGTACTCTGCGATGCTCAGTGTCTAAGGATCTTCCCTGTTGCCAAGCGACTCCTAAACCATGCTACTGCGCTACGTTATGGCTGGTTCATATCACGGACCACCAAACACAAATACTACACGCTTGTTGGTTGTGATAACTTAATAAGTCCTTTGCCAGCACGCATGACAAAATTTCTGATTTGCAACACCATAAGTTATGAACTAATGTGGGAATGGAAGGTTTAATTATAAATGAAATAATTTAATTCCTGGATAAAATATGACTAACAGTTCAGTTTAATTAAAAAATGAGATGCTTCGATGTTGACATAAGTGTAAAATGTTTATAATACTTGACATATTTAGGAAACAACCAACACGTCATGCATGGGGTGGTTTTTCAGAGGTTTGATCTGAAATGTGTGAAGATACTGCGAAGAGGCTGTACCACTCCACTCCGCCAGTGTACCNGGTCCCTCGCTCGCTATCCGCGGTAATCAGATTATGTGCCTTGCTGGATGTCTGCACTGCACCCAACTGCCGTATGCCTTCTCCCCTCCTCGCCCCTGCACATTTCCTGTTGGGGGGGGTGGGGGCTTTTAGGTGGCAGTGACGGGGCAGCCTGTGGTTTCGTGTTGCACGTTACAAAAGAGCCCTTTCAACGAGTTGAATTTTTTTTCGTGTTTTATAGTACAGCCTTGGGACACAGACCGCAGAGTACATAAATACGAATAGACGAAGTGATGTGGTGGTTCCTTTGATGAGGGCGAAACAGTTATTTTATTGGTAGAGACCCGGAAATTTCGCGAATTCATTTGAGGACAGGTTAGACTTCACACACGTATACGTTTGACGTTCGCAGTTTGTAAGCCACGCCCTCGACGAATTTAAGCCAATAACTAACCTGCAAGAAAACAAGAACCGAATATCGCACTACCTTGTCTGGGGTAACTCTGTATCATCAGCTGATAGACAACTAACTATAATGCTCGAGTGCACAAAGGATTGTGGAGGCTAGCTTGTTGCCAAATAAAAAAGGAATCCACGAAATTTCCGGGTCTCTGCTGATTGGCTACGCGATGTTTTGGGAACGAGCCTTGTGTCTCATTTGCTACCGAGTGCTGCGAAACGTTCCCTATTGGCTGAACTGCCGGCTGGCAGTTAGGTTACCAGGCGCTGGTTGGTGAACCACGTACATGTTGTTGGCCTGGGTCGCCATTTTGTTGGCGTGTGTGGCTGGAGTTTTTTTTAGTGAATGTGACTTTTCCACTTCTGTAGTCTTATGTATTCTTTGGCGGAATATACCTTGGATGAGCTTCCCACGCACATAACCAAAATGCCGTATTTTTCTTTATATGCTTTTTTGCGGTTATTTGAACACTTTTGAAAGGCCTGATTAGGGTTCGTAAGAAATCGACGTTAGGCCTAAGAGCCACCCAGACTTCTCCGCCTCTCCTCCTGCCCCCTCCCCCTGCTTAGAATCTGTTTTTCTTCTCACTTTGTATCCTTCCACCATATGTGAAATAAACATTGTCATGGGCCTGGTCACTTTATTCACGCACCATTCAAGTGAAACTGTGAAAATTTCAGGAAAGTAAATGTGTTAATGATATGCAAATTCATGCTATGGTGTGTATGGAACAAGAAATACTGTCTTCAGTAGCCATACGTTTAAACATAATACTATCATTACAAAGTCAAGTCTCAAAACTACTTTTATCGACTCGCTGCAAACTTAAGTGGGAGCGTGCGTGCAAGTGTAATGAGAAACATGAGCTTTAAGTAAACAAATTATTACTTTTTCGATGTAACATTTCGCCCACAGTTTCATTAATATTTTGCATCTGAAATACATTATCGACTGTACTTAAATTTCTGTCATAATCACTAGCATTATGAACTTTACCAGTAATTTTAAAGAACGGACTTGATCTTCTTGTGCTTTGAACCCTCCATATGTAGTTTAGAGCGGTGAGTTTTCCAAAGGTTGGTATCAAAAGTGCTCACTTCACCGGAAACAGCATTTACCAAAGGAAAGATTTTTTTTTTGCGTAAAGGGATGGGAGAGGAAAAGAAGTGAAACTGCTTGTGATTTCCTCCGCCACACGTCCTCTGTGCGGACGCTCCCTCGGCAAGGGACGCGTCGAAGGCCAGCCCGTGAGCGGGCAATCCGCATCGCGTGATCGCGCACCACTTCGGAATACGCAACTGTGCTCGCGACCGTATTGCAGGCGACGTGACTTTCGTGCGTCCGCGACTAGCTGGCGATCCTACAGCTGTTTGCATGGGAGGTTGCACGCTGCTCCGCGTCCGACGCAGCGCAGGAATCTCACGGATCGGAAACATCTAGGGTACTGCGCTTAGTGTAATCCGAGCATCGGCATTTCCGAACGTGGTTACTCGCCGTCGAGACGTGTCCTCCACTGTTAGAGACCTGAAGAATTCGCGGATTCATTTTGGAACAAGCTAGAAATCAAAACACGTGTGTTTATATACCTTTAGCCATTGGTCCACAAGTTGTTTGACACCTCCTGGAGAACGCTGGCCCAATCGTCGCCTTCTACTGTGACAATATACAACCAATGTGCAGTTAATATCGGCATATCTGCACATAAGACTGTAGAGTCTAGCCTGCAAGTCATTGAACTCGCGAATTTTTCAGGTCTCTGTCCATTGTGTAGCCTGCATAGGTGCCTTTCTCTCGTGACGATCTGCAGGGGGAAGAAGAAAAAACTGTATTCAACTACCGGGTGAGTCGCTCAAGAAGTACTGTATAGAATACGTTTGTGACCATGACACGAAAATTCGGGATTTTTAAACGTCGATTGAGTGTATCTCATAAGCAGGCAGTGCTCCTTGTTATAGCTACATGTTGTATGCACAACTATTTAAAGGATGACACATGTCACTTGACTAAACGTGTTTTGCAAGTATATTATCGGATATAAAGGAGTTGAGACGTCTGAATGGAACAAGTGGTAATTCACGCAATGATTAGAGACCCGAAGAATTCGCGGATTCATTTTAGGACAAGCTAGAATTCAAAACACATGCGTTTATATAACTTAATCCATAGGCCCACGCCGTATTTGACACTTCCTGGAGAATGCTGGTTCAATCGCCGCCTTCCACTGTGACAACAAGCAACCAATGTGCAGTTGATGTCGGCATATTTGTACATAAGACTGTATAGTCTAGATTGCAGGTCATTGAACTCGCGATTTTTTCCAGTCTCTAGCAATGATGCTTTACAAATAAGGGAACGTTTTAAAACAATACTTCAACTTAGATGTTGATCAGTTGCGTGGCAGCAAGCAAGATTTCGGGCTGTAAAACACTTGCCGTAATGTGCTGGGCCATTTAATTTACATTATGTGCTAGAACATTGCTACATTATTCATATATGTGCCTAAATAAATGATTACATTACATTTACGTACGGGGCTGCTTCATTATATTTCCGATTTCCTCCCATATGTTGTCCCTCCGTTGTACGTTGGCATGCTGTGGGGTGTCCCAGGCCATACAGCTCTTCATATTGTTGAACAGTCGCAATCAAGCGAGCAAGATCCGTGTACTAACGAATGGGTAACGTGTTACTGCGTAAATTGACAAATACCAGCAGCTCTGAATCCCCAAAAATACCGGTGACGTCATCCTCGTACGAATTCCTTACCCCTTCGGGAATTCCAGTCGGCATTGCCGACCGTCCAATGCGTCGGATACGCACCGTGCGGATACGAGAGCGAAGTCCCGTTACAATCAATGCAAATAATTCTGAAATACGATCCGTGCGATTCCTGCTGTGCGCACGATGAGNAGGGTACTGCGCTTAGTGTAATCCGAGCATCGGCATTTCCGAACGTGGTTACTCGCCGTCGAGACGTGTCCTCCATTGTTAGAGACCTGAAGAATTCGCGGATTCATTTTGGAACAAGCTAGAATTCAAAACACCTGTGTTTATATACCTTTAGCCATTGGTCCACAAGTTGTTTGACACCTCCTGGAGAACGCTGGCCCCAATCGTCGCCTTCTACTGTGACAATATACAACCAATGTGCAGTTATTATCGGCATATCTGCACATAAGACTGTAGAGTCTAGCCTGCAAGTCATTGAACTCGCGAATTTTTCAGGTCTCTGTCCATTGTGTAGCCTGCATAGGTGCCTTTCTCTCGTGACGATCTGCAGGGGGAAGAAGAAAAAACTGTGTTCAACTACCGGTTGAGTCGCGTAAGAAGCACTGTATGGAATACGTTTGTGACTATGACACGAAAATTCGGGATTTTTGAACGTCGATTGAGTGTATCTCATTAAGCATGCAGTGCTCCTTGTTATAGCTACATGTTGTCTGCACAACTATTTAAAGGATGTGACATGTCACTGGACTAAACGTGTTTTGCAAGTATATTATCGGATATGAAGGAGTTGAGACGTCTGAATGGAACAAGTGGTAATTCACGCCATGGTTAGAGACCCGAAGAATTCGCGGATTCATTTTAGGACAAGCTAGAATTCAAAACACATGCGTTTATATAACTTAATCCATAGGCCTACGCCGTATTTGACACTTCCTGGAGAATGCTGGTCCAATCGTCGCCTTCCACTGTGACAGCAAGCAACCAATGTGCAGTTGATGTCGGCATATTTGTACATAAGACTGTAGAGTCTAGATTGCAGGTCATTGAACTCGCGATTTTTTCCGGTCTCTAGCCATGATGCTTTACAAATAAGGGAACGTTTTAAAACAATACTTCAACTTAGATGTTGATCAGTTGCGTGGCAGCAAGCAAGATTTCGGGCTGTAAAACACTTGCCGTAATGTGCTGGGCCATTTAATTTACATTATGTGCTAGAACATTGCTATGTTATTTACATATGTGTCTAAATAAATGATTACATTACATTTACGTACGGGGCTGCTTCATTATATTTCCGATTTCCTCCCATGTGTTGTTCCTCCGTTGTACGTTGGCATTCTGTGGGGTGTCGCAGGCCGTACAACTCTTCATATTGTTGAACAATCGCAATAAAGTGAGCAAGATCCGTGTACTAACGAATGGGTAACGTGTTACTGCGTAAATTGACAAATACCAGCAGCTCTGAATCCCCAAAAAATACCGGTGACGTCATCCTCGTACGAATTCCTTGCCCCTTCGGGAATTCCAGTCGGCATTGCCGACTGTCCAATGCGTCGGATACGCACCGTGCGGATACGAGAGCGAAGTCCCGTTACAATCAATGCAAATAATTCTAAAACACGATCCGTGCGATTCCTGCTGCTCGCACGATGAGGGCCAGCGTGCGTCTACCTTCGCGGCGGAAATGACGAAGGTTTCCGCCAACGCCACTAAGAGGTGTAACGTCCGCTTATACCACGGACTCCAGCCGCACACGCCGGCAAAATGGCCTCACTGGCCAGCAAAATGTCGGAAAGACTGGCAACCAGCCAATGGGGAACCTTTCGCAGCAAGCAGTAACCAATCAGATACAAGGCCCGTTCCCAGAACCTCGCGCAACCAATCAGCGAATGGGCACTCCTACCCACATCAAAGGAACCGACACGTAATTTCGCCTCTTTGTACTCATCTACTCTGTGCTAGCACCGTTTCGGTTTTTCTGGTAGGGCGCGACAACGCGCTTGTCTCCCGGTTTCCCTCCAGGAAAACCGCACATATTAGCTAGGCTTGAATTAGTATATTTTCCTCTCGCTTGCTACTGAACGCCAGCACCCCCTTGCCCACAAATAAGAGCATAGCCAATATTTAAAGCGACTTGTTTATTAGAGGCACAGAAACAATGTTACACTAAAAACGCGACTACACTTGGCTGTATCCGTGGGTTTATGATGGAGTGTATTTCCAAGAAACTTTCGAATACGATGTTTTATAAATAAAAGTTATGTATTTAATGTTGTTTTTTATACTTTAGAAATTTACAGGCAGTGACATGTCAGCAGATTCGTATTTTCAAGGAAAATTCGATTGTGATGTCGCAATCATCTATTACGCTGACACATTCAGAATCACGGTCTACAACTTTGATGTCCGAAGAAGAATTTTCCAAAAGTCCGCTATAGCATCGTAAATACAGTAAGTTGATTCATGGGCCCTGCTTTGAACCTTGCTACAGAATTTCCAGGTGTATAATGCTAGCGTCACCGCTGAAAGTCCCACAGGTACACGCAGCATGATGAGAACGCTGCACGTGTGCTTTGCGACGATTGCACACTTGATGCTCGTGGCAGTGTCGTCCTTATCGCTCCCGCGCTTCTCGGGTCTCAAACGCGGAGAATAGCTCCAGTTAGGCGGGCTCCTTAATCGGGTGGCATGGACAGCTGGAGAATGAGGATCCATCGTGATACGGATGCCAACCATAGCCTACTCGTGCATGGAGCACAGTTCACACATCCGTACTTTACTGTTGAGTCCCGCCAAGGGTATTTCTACTACAGGTTCGGAACAAAACGTGATTTCTTATGGGGGAGTTTGACATAGCGAAAGTTTACGCCGTCAGGTGCGCAGTGTTCCAAAAGGTAACTTTTAAATGCAATTTTAAGCTACGTAAATTATAAAAGAATGATTTTCCTTTGCTACGAAGTTATTTTATACTTGATTTATTATTTATTGCAATTGTCCGGTTTTTTAACGTTTAAAATAGAGAAAATCTGGTTCCTTCTTGCCGACACTAGCGTTTACCTAGTGGCGAANTTTAAAATAGAGAAAATCTGGTTCCTTCTTGCCGACACTAGCGTTTACCTAGTGGCGAAAATTTTCCCTTTGCCAAACTTCTAGCATTGATTTTCCCAACCTGTAGTAGAAGTAACCTTAGTTCCACATCGCTATAACAAGTGTCATCATGTAAGGAGCGATCTCCCGTGATTCTCAGCACTCCTTGGCAGTGATCATGGGATCACTGATGTCACAGCGGTGCATTCAGGAGATATCGCGACTTCATGAGTCTCCCTTCATGGCACCGCTCCAACGATCAATTTTCCAACAGGATTGTGCCCGCCTACCCGTATCAGAACCAGTGACGTGTGTTGCAAGGTAGGCTGGTGCTTGCTCAGCACTGTACACACTCGACGCGCGCAGCAGGAACCGGTAACCATAGTGGGGGGGGGGATAAACTGAATCTACTGCGGCCACTCACGAGAGAGCGGCGAGGCACCCATTACACACGTGTTGTGACGTCAACTGCACTACTGCGTTTAAGTGGTCGATGTGTAAACTAGCAGACGATTACGTATAGCACAGAGCAAAACACAGCTTACCTTGCACCACACGCCGCTCATCAGAACTGCCTCCACGCTGCCGCAGAACGAAGGTCTCCATACTTGTCGCCTGTATAATGTGTACGGAATCAGCTGGGATGAGAGCGCTTCTGCACCGCACCGCCTGTAGCGGTAGTTGCAACAGCTATGCCACAGTAGTATACACTACAGCACTGTACGTCTACATGGCTCCATGTTGGACAGCATCGCCACGTGTGCCGGTGCAAGGGGCGATACAACTAAACATATTTCGAACAGTCTGCACTACAGCTCCCCCCCCCCCCCNTACCCGATTATCATGCTGTTGTAATCAGTTATTTTTTTAAATTATAGTTTCCATTTCCTGTGCCAAGTTCCATAACCACTTCGAATGTCTCTCCTGGGTGCAGCTATTTTTACATTTAATGCATATATATGCAATGATATTTACTTCACTGAGACATAGATTTTGTTGCATATACCAAATAAAGTTACTTGAAAAGTACGTTTTTACGTTGAACAATATTTTGCTTTTGCTCCAAACAAATGCATTTTTTTCCTTTGAGCCAAATAATTTACCTAAAAATAATTTAATGAGCCGAACTATTATTTGTTGCTCCACATTATAAATATCGTGGTGCAGTCANATAATTTACCTAAAAATAATTTAATGAGCCGAACTATTATTTGTTGCTCCACATTATAAATATCGTGGTGCAGTCCAATATTTCGTTAGTTACCCGTCTATTATTGAAAACTCATTTAGTTGCATGTATATTATTGTACAATCATTTAGTTAGCTGTATATTATTGTTTATGTCTGTTATTACAGAATTTATTGCAGCAACAAAATCATTCGGTCCAGTAGTGAATGCCACTTGGTTGGCTNGTTTATGTCTGTTATTACAGAATTTATTGCAGCAACAAAATCATTCGGTCCAGTAGTGAATGCCACTTGGTTGGCTTTGGGGTAATCAAGGTATTTGCTTGGCTTTTTTTTTTTCTTTTAGAAAATATGACTTGAGAGTTTGCTTGTAATGTTCGTGACAAATGTGATGGTAGCAGTGTTTATTGATGCTTGATAATTGTGTAAACAAGTTCAACAGGAAACAATAAAGTAAAGCTGTAAAACTTTAAAAAAACATATATTTTCGTCCGCGTCTTAAATTATGAATTTGAATCATTCGTTTTCCGTTTTTAGTCACGTCAGACGAGGCAACGTTCGGGTGCAAAAGTTGCGGGTTCGAAACACGGTCGGGCCTTCACTTTTTTTATGATGACTGAAACTGTTCAACGAACATAGAGCGGTACAATTTTTCAGTTGCCCCAACCAAATCTTACACAAGTTTGTGGCAAACAAATATGAACAACAAAATAATTTGGTTCCAGCAACAAAATATTTTACTACCCCTACCCAAACAGTCAATTTGGTTCCACCAAACAAACTTTATTTTATGGAACAGAATCTTTTTTCTCAGTTTTGGTTTTGTATTTAATTCCTATTGCAGTAACTAAACTTTCATTGTCGTAACTTAATGTTTCCACTAGAGACTGTCGTTTGTTTCTTTAGCATAAAACCGTTTATGATGCTGTGCTTCGCATGCAGTTTCCTATTGCGAGGGACAAAGTTCCCCGTGGAACCGGCGCTTTCCTCACCAAACCTCCCTCCCCTCCTGGTGGTCGATGNCTATTGCGAGGGACAAAGTTCCCCGTGGAACCGGCGCTTTCCTCACCAAACCTCCCTCCCCTCCTGGTGGTCGATAAGGTCATACCAGGAGCGCTTCTTTCTACTGTACGTTAACTCCCGCAAAGTTTTCGATCTAGTCGAGAAAACAAACGCAGGGCGCCACCGGGAACTTTGAATTTTGAGTCCGTCATACTGGTCTGAAAAGAATTTAAAACACAAAAGCTAAATACTTACAACACAATACATGNTTGAATTTTGAGTCCGTCATACTGGTCTGAAAAGAATTTAAAACACAAAAGCTAAATACTTACAACACAATACATGTAAACACTACCGCGCTCGCGCTTCTCCTACACACGAAAAGTTGAGTATGACGGCATTCACTTAGCACATTCTCGGCNTAAACACTACCGCGCTCGCGCTTCTCCTACACACGAAAAGTTGAGTATGACGGCATTCACTTAGCACATTCTCGGCCCAGTGCAACCAGGCTGTATATTGCGAGGGACAGGAAAATGTCACGTTTGAAGCGACCTGTAGGCTAGATAGACTCCATGGTCTTTTGTATTTTCAAGTCTCAGCTGTCTGTTTAATGGCTGCTGCCCCAGCTGTGCAGTCAGTTTTACCTCAAAGAGCTCACCTGGGAGTATCTAATAAATTGTGATCTAAGTGCAAACATAACATCAATTTACGTGTGTTTATATTCTAGCTTGTCCTAAAATGAATTCGCGAAATTTTCCAGTCCCTACATACAGCATATTATCTTAAATATTTCACACGAACAGAGATTAAATCCATACCTACGTTAAGGAAAATGTGCCTTTGTTTAAGCAGTTCGCAGTATTTCATAACCTGTCGCATATCTCCAGTGCCGGACACTACCTATGTTCTCAAGTAATGTACAGAAAAGAAAGTATGACAAATGCGCTAGAAGTTTCATTTCATTTTAGGGATAGTTTACCTTGATGACTTCGCCCAGAAATAGAAAATGGGCGGAAGAAAAGATTAAAATGTTCTAGATGGCGTGCTGGCTGGGAGTTTCAGTGTTGAAGAAACGACGGGGAACTTTCGTGGTTGCAGAAAGCTCTTTGTGAGATGGCGTAGGTGCAAATCTATATAAGTGGCTTCTTCATTGAGCTGATCTACAAGAAATAAAGTTTAATGCCTTCCTCCCCACCCCCCGTTTCATTTTTTTTTTCGTTGTTGGAATGAATGCGAAATTGACAGCAGGGCCACCAGATTAAAGCAAATTTGATGCTCAAGGAAGTAGTTGCGTGTGTGTTTTACTTAAATGGGTGTACTCAAGTTGTACGTGCTGAACGTTCTTCTGTATAACTTACTTTGCGTGGGAATATTCTACTCAATTACCACATCATTATTCACTCTATAATAAAGAAACTTGTTTCAATTACATAACTCAATTTTTCTACGAAAGTAAAATTTTAACGATGGTTTTTTTTAGTAAGAATGTTGATTTGAATGCTGTAACTGGTTTTGCAATGATATAGGCCTAATTTTAATACCACTTGCATCTCAAAAATACGCTATTAAATACAAGTATTGTTTGCTCAGTTTTTGTAGCATCTTTGTTCTCCTGTACTTTATCGTCAGGCTTTTAATTTGTTTTGATTTGTTACCAGGTTTTCAAGAAAACTGTCATTAAGTTGAAGTATCTCGCTTTGGGGAAAATTTCTCTGTTACTATGCTTTAAATAATAAAAAGGATTGAACTCAACATCTACTTTTGTTATACTTAACCAAACAACAGTCATCAAAGTAAATATGTTTACGGTTATACAATAGAATTNTCAACATCTACTTTTGTTATACTTAACCAAACAACAGTCATCAAAGTAAATATGTTTACGGTTATACAATAGAATTAGCACACAACTGTATTAAAACCCCATCAGTTAAATTTAGCAGAATTATAAAGTTCTCTTCTTTTGGATTATGGTGCCGCAGGAAAAAAAAAAGCTGGAATGATAAAATATCAACAGTTTATAATGAGTTGTATTTTCACCATTCCCGAAATAACAACANAAAAAAAAAAGCTGGAATGATAAAATATCAACAGTTTATAATGAGTTGTATTTTCACCATTCCCGAAATAACAACATTTAAAACTTTACAATATATTGCTAGCGAGTTTTCGGGAAAATTTCCTGCAACTGCTTTTGTGAGATATTAATAATTCGTGCAATTACATTTCTGAATTTAATGAGCTCGCATTTTTTCTATGGTAACATGAGAAAGTAGTCATCCCGTTTTTAACTTTGACCATATTTTTAGTATTTAACGCAGTATGCTTGCCTCGTTAAAAATGTAATTGCTTTTTTTTTGTTACAGGTAAGACGGCAGCTCGTAAACGTGATGGGAGTTTCCTGGAATCATTCTCTACCTAAGGTAACGAGATCTACTTTTGTATACACGTCTCGTTCAGACACGCTCGTTAATCTCATTCTCTGAGGGAAACAACTTATCGTCCTATTTTTGTATTTTGCATTTATGCACGTGATTTTCAGAACTTTCGAAGTTATAACATTAAGGACTATCATTTTTAGAAAAATGGCGTCACTTTTAAAGTGTAACTGTTTTAAATAAGTCAAAAATCACACATTATATATTGCAAGGTTTTTGTAAAACTGACACACTCATACTCGGTTGTGTTTCAAAATATATCAAAATAAGGTTTTTTTTTTAAAAACTGATTTTTGCTGATATCAACCCTTTCATGCCCATTCTAGACAATTGTCAACCGGTTGCACATAAAAGTTACATTTGACCAGCTTAGTTTCGAGTGATCTTCCCTGGAGGTACCTTTAATAAACTAGGCAGTTTCTATGCGTTATTACTGGTTCACATTACTGATCACCGTACACAAAGCCTACAGCTTAGTGGTCAGCTTAAGTACAGCACTTACAAAATAATTTATAGTTTGCAGCACCAGAAACCATAAATTATAGTGGGAATGAAAGAGTTAACTTTTGGCATGTGGAAAGAAGATATCGGTTACAAATAGCAACCTCGTCATCCTATTGAGCTCTAAGCTTACACAAGTCGGCGATTCAACCCAAAGCCAAATGTCAAACGTTTGTTTTGTCAGTACTTTTTGTTAAGATAAAAAAAAGCAAGAATAATAACAAATACATATTTAACATACACACAAAAATCATTGGCATGCGAAAACCTCACAATCACAGATAACAGTTTTCTACTAATTAGAAAATGTTGTTATGTTTTTGAATTTTGTTGATATTTATCCTTAACGGAGATATAGGGGCGTAACAAGTTATTGATAATAGTTATGTAATGAACACTATATAAAAGAGGTTTATTTAACATTAAGGTTGTANACAAGTTATTGATAATAGTTATGTAATGAACACTATATAAAAGAGGTTTATTTAACATTAAGGTTGTACAATATTTGTTCAACATAAATATGATTGAAAATGAACGGATGGAGCTATACAAATATACTGAAATATTAAATTATATTATTTTATCTAACCAGCCACGTTCTGAGTAAAGCCTAATTGGAGAGTCCCCGCCTTGTTCATGATTCCGGAGGCTGAATAAGATGGCGCAAGTCGACGGCCGGACACACCCATCTTCAGTGGTCTTCTCGTTCCAATGGCCCGACGACAAAAGACACCGCCAACGGGCTACACTGCCCTATATCGGCTGCGTTGTCCCCGTTTACTAGCAGGTGGAGGGAGCTTCTGTGGTTTGCAATTTCATAACTAATTTCAGCAATCCCGGCCCGTGTCCTGGATAAATAAGTGAAGGTGTGATCAGGCAGGCCGCTCAACTAAGGGCCTGACCACAACTCCAAGGTGCACACACAACCGACTAAACCTGATTATGGTGCTGAAAAATAACTTCGGAATAGCACACCAGGTTATTATGAAAATATAGAATACCCTCGGGTGCATGGTGAAAACTTATTCGCAAAAACATTTGACACATGAATGCTTGTGCAGAAATTGCACACTTAAAGCCATGTGTTTTTCGATGTGTAGGTTAATATAAAATATTTTCTAAAAATTTTCTCATCGAAAGGAAATCAGCGAACGGTGGGAAATATAGAACTGCTGTCGACGGACACTACTCCTCAACGATGTCCTGCGTCGATGCTTCGTATGAACAGATTTTGCACTAGCATGTTCTGGTCGCAGACGAGAGCTGGCGGTGTCCCTTCCTTCTTACGAGGGGCCGCGGTGGCGTAGCGGCTAGCGCGCTTGCCTCCCACGAATGCGAACCAGGTGCGATTTTCAGCGGGGTCGCTCCCGAATTTTCGCACGTGGGAATCGTGTCGGACGATGCCGCTGGTCGGCGGGTTTTCCTCTCGGATCTCCCCGTTTCCCTCGCTCTTTCATTCCGACGCTGCTCCATGCTCACCTCGTTTCACCCTCATCGGCTCTCAAGACCTCGATGTTCAGAAACTCCCAAACCTGTTCACTCAATTACCTCTTACTCGCGCGGTATCCTCTGTCGTCACAAATTTCCAAGTGGAGTGGAGAAATTCTGGCGGCTCTTAACATAGAGGTCTTAAGAGCCGATGTGGGTGAAGTGAGGTGACTATGGGGCAGCGCCGGAATGCAATGGTGGGGGGGGAAACTGGATATCCCCGAGAAAACCCGCCGACCAGCGGCATCGTCCAACACGAGTTCCACATGCAAAATCCGGGGAGTGACCCCGCCAGGGGTAGAACCCAGTTCGCCACGATGGGAGGCGAGTGGTCTAACTACTACACCACCGCGGCCCCTCAAGTAAAATATTGTTTGTAAAATCAGTTTCTTAGTAGGAAATATTTTGGGAGTATCACTTATATCCAGGGAAGGTAAAAAACAATTATCTACAGCTTTTTTTTTATCATATCAAAAATATATTTTAAAAAAGTAAAAATTGTTTGAAAAACTTTTTTTTTTGTTTTGCTTGCGTAATTATTATAGTGAGAATGATAGAAGTACAAAGTGGCTTAAATCGCGTGTAACAATATCTACTGTAACGGGGAATTCAGCTTCCACGGAATGCATATCGCAGTCTTGGAAGGGCCCGCCACAGTGCTTCCTTGCGGCCAGACGAGGCCTTGAGGCGTTTAGAATGGTTCACTGCAGATTGGATTGTCCTTAACGACGCAATACGCGCCGTTGACCGCTGGTTGATAGGAGGCGGACCTCGCTCCTTCGTCCTCCAGTGAGTGGGCCGCCGGGCAAGGCCGTGCTGCTGCCTGGAGGCTCCAGAGATGCATGCCAAACGTCGTGGAGGACCTGCCTGCTCGTACTGCAGTCACAGAAGCACGACAAGCGCGACGGCCCCGACCCCACACTGGGCGGAGAGTATTCTTACTATTACACGGGATGGTCAATATTCCAGTTTCAATATAAGGGTGACTACATAAGATGTTACATTATGGGTAGGTTATGTTATGTTAGGTCAAGTTAGGTTAGGTTGAGTTAGGTTAGGTTGAGTTAGGTTAGGTTGAGTTAGGTTAGGTTGAGTTAGGTTAGGTGAGGATAGGTTAGGTTGAGTTAGGTCATGTTGAGTTAGATTAGGTGAGGATAGGTTATGTTGAGTTAGGTCAGGTTTGTCAGGTCACGGTAGGTCTATTTACTTCACTGTTGCGCCCCACAACATCGCGTTTTAAAACTTTACCCTGTCCAATATTTAGTTGTAGAACTGTTACTTAAAATAAATACAACNCCCCACAACATCGCGTTTTAAAACTTTACCCTGTCCAATATTTAGTTGTAGAACTGTTACTTAAAATAAATACAACCATTATATTTTTCTTCACAAAATAATGAAACCTGTTAAGTCAACCAAATTTTCAGCATCTTGGTGACTCAATTATTTTTAATTAAATAACTTAGGAAATTTACATTGCTCTGCATCATTAACTATTTGTAAGCTTTTATAAANTCTGCATCATTAACTATTTGTAAGCTTTTATATATGAGGTGGATTCGTTTACATTTCTGCGCTCGTGTTTCTGTTGGGAGGCCACCACTCTTATTCTTTAGCGTTTTCTGCAGTGACAGTATTTCTCAAGGCGTCTCGAGCGACCTCTTGCCTATCACAGATGCAAAAAAGAGTCCATGGTCAACGGGGCAATGATTTGTAGTCTGCCCGGCTTTGTTTCGCAATCTGGCTGTAAATAGAACGCCTCAGAAGGGTTTATACGTAGAGATCCGAGATAATCTTGCGATAATGAGTTACAGTTAGTGGAGAATGCTGGAATTAATATTTATACATTATGCAAAAACATGTAGTTTCTGAAAGTCTTACAATTCCTTTCATTTGTGCCGTTTTAAGTATGCTCCTTTAAGGTTTTAACCTTCCGCGTTTCTTTTGTATTTCATAAGGAATCGGCATGTATGGTACACGAGTGTGCTTCAACTCGGGATTAATTTTGTTTTCCTTCCAGGTAAATATTTGATGTTTTTAACATATGTTTTTCTAATGTAATTAATTTGTATTAACCAGAAACGCAGCTTAGCAGCGCTGTCCCAAATTTCGCAATAATATTCTTCCGCCCAAGTCTTGCCACCGCAATTCGAGAATTGAAGAAATCATAGGCGTTAAGTGCAGAAAATATCGGACAATTTCTGGTTTNAGTCTTGCCACCGCAATTCGAGAATTGAAGAAATCATAGGCGTTAAGTGCAGAAAATATCGGACAATTTCTGGTTTGAGCTTCTAGGAAGGGGGCGAGGAAGGAAATCTCAGTGTGATGAGCTGTGATGTGAGTTCATGTCTAGCTCTAAGGTCCGAAGCCGAAATGTTTGCGTTGTTGA
Source organism: Clitarchus hookeri (assembly GCA_002778355.1). Lineage (NCBI taxonomy): Eukaryota > Metazoa > Arthropoda > Insecta > Phasmatodea > Phasmatidae > Clitarchus > Clitarchus hookeri. The sequence continues at coordinate 76,669 of NQII01007226.1, forward strand.
TAGCTGGATGTTTTTCTGTGCATATTCCCGTTTCCCTCACTTTCGCATTCTGCTGCTATTTCCAATTTTAGCGCAATCTGAAGTTAACCCTCAGAGGGTCAGTGGGTCACCATATACAGTTAAAGTGGGTCACCATATACAGTTAACTCATTCAAAGGACTTAGTTTCTGTGGGTGTTAACGGTGAAACTACACGCCAATCTGATTTACTTATACTTAACTGGTAGGAAAAAAAATGTGTTTTGCAATTTAATATTTAAAAATAAAATTCCATTAAATTAAAAAACATAACAGGAGCTGTTTTAATAGGGATATTAAAAATTTTTAAGAACTACAAAATTAGATTCCAACCGTACACAGCCATGCATTCAACATAAAAATCTTTAAAAATAGACAACATTATTTTTAAGAGACTGTTTTTTTTATCCTAATGGAAATTTTTGGAGGCCACTTTAAAAAAACTGATAACTTGGATGTAATACACATATGCATACACACACGCCTGCCAAGCGGCTTGCCTGCATAACGAATTGCAGTATCATTTCAACTACCAAGTCGACTAACACCGGAATCGGTCAGTTTGTCACGTGGCATATCAACAGGTTCTAACGTATCTGGCGTGATAGGAGGAGTGTTAATGACTTCCCGTCGCCTCTGCATTGCTGGCTGCCTCTACATGACCCGCAATCTGCCTCATCCCCAGCGCTGCAAGCACAAATAGCAACGAGTGGCTGCTTCAGCAGCATGTGCCCTTCTCCTACGTGCGCCGGCCGTTCTCTCTCTCTCTCTCTCTGTCCCTATCTCGACTGTGCCCGTCAAGTTGCGGACAATCCTGTTTGTCCAAGTGCAGTTGTATTGCCTGCGATAGCCGCACTCATTAGCATTATTACTGAACTTCTTACTTCAGTGGCCAAGTTAAAGCCACGTAGTCTACTCGTGAACTTAAGGCCCCCGTCTACCTTGTGCTTGAACTGCTTTGCAAAGTGTTTGAAAAAACACATTTTTTTTGTACCAAACTCTTAAACTTGCGTCCAATGTGCTGATCTACGAAAAGAATACACTTCAGGAGAGAGCTGTTGAGTGCTTTCAAGACTTCACGCGCATTAGAAACACCATTTCAGAATACTCCAACATAGCTAAAAACGGCGTTTTCCAAGATCTTTATCTCGAAATATACGCGTCATATACGTACAAAACAACTCAAGGGCCCTGCATTTAAACTTGCTACAGACTTCCCAGCAATAACATAATAGTCTGAAAGTCGCATAGTACACTCAGTGCAACGAGAACACTGCACGCCAGTTCAGAGCCCTGCACACTTGGCCTCCAACGCGGAGAACAGCACCAGGTGGGCGAGACTTCAATGCTCGCTCGGCTTCGCCCCTTTTGCACAAGTTCTTCGTTTTCTCGTTATAATTTCGAATTCATTGTAATCACTGACAATTTACGATTAATAGAAAGCTTACATTTTACGATTTGTTTAATATTTTTGTTCGTGATTTTAACTGTGTGTTATATGCTTGATGTAAAAGTCGGGAACATATTTACATTTTATCAATAAGTTCCTGCCTTTTTGCAATCAGGAAATATCACACGGTGAAAATTAGATACATACGTATTAAACAACAAGTGAATTGCAAATTTTATATGATTAAACATTTCCAATAATACCTCTGAAACTGAAATTATAACATGAAATGTTTCCACCTAGCCAGGCTGCCAAAGTTCCGCAGAACTTCAGGAAAAAACAAAACTTCTTATGCATAAGCCGTTCCACATGTGTGAAAGAGCATTTAAGAAGCATTCCGTTTAAAATGTGTATTTTTATAAAGTGAAAGTGCCTTAAACGGGCGTTTTCACAATACTTTTTAGGCACGGAAACACTATAACAAATATTTGGCTGCGTAATTATTTAATATGATGCAGTGAAAACTATGTTTCCTCATTCGCCGTCTGTAGTCTAGACCTAGCAGTATGCTATCACGAGCTTGGATTTTTCGATTTCTAATAATATTCCCTTACTTTACATGTTGACATAATACCAACATGTGCGTATGTTAAAAATTAAAAGGAACACGTATTCAAAAACATATAAAAAATAAAACGAAAAAAAATATTTTTTATTACATGTTACATATATTTAACATGCTCGTATATTTCTCCTTTAAGAAACATATGCCCCTGCAGAAATTAGTATTGCGTACAATAATATAGTCCGCACATCACAGAAGAATTGCCAGTTGGTAGAATCTAAAGATTCAATGAGGAGCGAAGTGTTTTTATCGTCGAATAATTAAAGTTCAAATATCCAAGCCAATGATTCTTTGTTATCGTGAACATGGACACTGAGCTCGTTCTACTTCGTATCGTAAAGATTCCGTTCCGCTGTGTAACATTCTCAGCGAAATATATGACGATAGAAAACAGCTACTAAGTTATAAATGGTGTTGTGGTTTGCTTTGATGACCACGTTTTCAAAAATGGATGGAGAACTCTAAAAATAGCGTTATCATTTGAAAATATGATAGAGTTGAATCGCGTGCACGTTCGTATCGATTTGTTGTTGGACTGCAGTTTGTTTGTAACGCCCGGGACGTGTTTGGGCCAACAGCAAACATCTACCGACAAGAACGCACAATCACTTCCAGCCCGGTTAACCCTATCAGTCACAGATAAATGCATAATTTTAGGCGTTGCAACATACACATGTTTTGTTTGGAACTGCACTGATATCAATACGACGTTTTGTCATACATCGAAACCAATAAGAATCCGTCCGTGCTTTCTTTATCTCACTAGCAGCAGCGGTTTATAAGGCTGCGGAATGTAGTCTCAACGGCGAATGAAGTTTCACCCATTGGACGGTATGTTCTACTGTGTACAGTGCAAGCCACTTCATATGCAACGCCCCATATACAGAGCACTGTGGCTGAAAGGGATAAAAGGGAAACTAGAGCCCAGCTGTTGCAAAAGGCAACAAACAAATTGCACCATCTACAAAACACGCCATTTGCTGGGAGCTCTCCAAATGAATGGTTCACAAACACACTATGAACAAAGTTAAGCGTCCGAGCAGGGTCTGGAATTCGTGTTGTTTTTCCGTTGTCGCCTCAATCGTTCACAATAAAAGTTACATTTTGCTATATGATAACAAAAATTTTGCACCTATGTTTCATGTATTACAAACGTTCGTCAACACAGTACTACCTAGTAAGTAATAATATTTGCACAGTAAGGCCTACAGGATCATTAGAATATTGTGGAGAATTGCATGTAAGTGTATTATATAATATATATAAATAGTATATATGTATTATATATATATGACGGTGTAGTTTGCCGTGCTGCCTTCGGCAGCACGGAAAACATCATATGTCCCTACAGACATATGAAAACTATCACTATCGTATTCAGAAATTTGTTCTTTCATCGCATGTTGTTTCCAATTGTTTTAAAATAAAACCACTATCTCAATTTTAAAGCCTGTTTGCTACCTTTAAAAGCCAGGGCCGGTGACAGAAATTTCTAGGCCTCGCATACGTATATTTTAAGATACATCGTTTTGAAAAAAACAGTTTTAAGCATATTAGAGTGTAATATTTTATTTTCTTTCTTTATTTTTGTAAAAGGGCTGATTCAATAGCGTTTGTACCTGTAGCCCAAAAACAACTTTGTGTAATGCGATGCAGTGTGCCTCTATCAAAGGCTTGGTAGAATTTAACGTTTATCTTGCGGAGGTTATCGGCCGGCACCTTTGTTGCCACGCTGTTCACCGACGAATTTTACGACACCTCTGTTACGTCACAAAGGCATCGTATAACAAACGACATCAGCCGGTATCATACGCGTCTTCTTCAATGAATAATTCGATCGGCACTATGCTGTGAGTCCGTTCCCGGTGATTCCAGTATTTTCTGGCGCCCATGTTACGAGCTAAGTAACAATGTAGTAATGTCAATGTGAGAGTATGCTGGGGGCGGGGTGCGTATCTCAAATAATGACTCATCGTTCGGTAGAGCACAACAGTATCTGATGAGGTTTATTAACATTAAGCTTTTTCAATAACTATTTATGTTGCCACTGATCGGGGGAACTTTACATTGAATTTAAGTTGGTTATTATTTAATTATTATTTAATATTCTTACTCACCGCATGCGGGATTATGTTGGCCTTTTAAAATAGAAATTACGATTAACACTTCGACAGGAGGTTGAAGTGCGAAGGTTTACCAGGACCCGAGCTGAAGGGGCATCGCCGTGAAGGAGAAATATAAATTTTGCTGTGACTGACTTGAGGAGTTTGCTACTGTCAGAGTGTGAATCTCTTGTGTTGCTGGTCAATTATGTGAAGTCCGAGTTTGTAGTATAATCAATTTTAGTTACGAATAAATGACACTGAAATGTATTAAACGACCAGTCATTGCCCTTTTCATTGTAATTTTATAGTCTTTGTACAAAAAAGAAGAGGTCGGCGTGACGTCAGTCAGTGGATGATATGTGGACTAGAAAACAGCGAAACAAAGACGCTTACACTTCGCAGGCCGTCGTGTTCCGCGGAGAAGTGAACTGGGATGAGGCGCGTTTGAGTTCGGCGTGACGTGTTATGCGGCAGCGGCACACCTGGTCC
>NQII01007226.1:81666-93644 GCA_002778355.1 Clitarchus hookeri
TCGATTCACGGCGGGGTCGCTCCCGCTTGTCGGCTGGTTTTCTCGGGGATCTCCCGTTTCCCCCGCTCTTGCGCTCCAGCGCCGCTCCACACCAGCTCGCTTTGGCGCCGCGGTGGCTGAGCGATTAGACTGCTCGCCTCCCACCAAGGCGAAGCGGGTTCAATCCCCGGCCGGGTCCCTCCCGCATTTTCACAAGTGGGAATCGTGCCAGACAATGCCACTAGCTGGCGCGTTTTCTCGGAGATCTCCCGTTTCCCCCGCTCTTGCATTCTGGCGTTGCTCCCCTTTCGCCTAATTTCATCCTTATCGGCTCTCAAGACCCCGATGTTAACCTGTTCAGTCCCTAATTAATTTTGCAGACTAAAGTGCTGCAAACCTTTAAATTTTTTGATGGGCGCTGTATCTCTATCGAGCGGTCTTCTCATAAACAGTAAACGACGTATCCCGTGTTCGTTGATGCCAGCATTAAGCCGTTCACAAATGACAGATGCAGAAAATATAACAAATCATACGTCGCACAAGGAAGACACTCAAAACACTGGTCACCGATTCCTTGCTGTGTACAGCACTGACCATGTATATCCTTGATGTGCAACATTTCCTCTATCATGGCAAAATCTCCCCACTCTCTTCGAGACAAGTGTTTCCTAAGAGAGCCGATAACACTTCAAGTCACATATATATTCATACTTTTAGGCGTTGCAACAAAGAAAATTGTTGTTCGAAACTGTACTCCTATCAACATAACGCTCTGTCGTGTATATATAGACAATTATAATATGTTTTTGTTTCACGTTACTGGCAGCAGTTGTTTATGAGGCCAGGGAATATGGCCTCGACAACCCATTATACTTCCCACGCGTGAAAACTTCCCCCATTGGACGGTGTTATTAGCAGTGTACAGTGCTATATCATTAAAACCATTTCTTGAGTAACGTCCCACATATAGGACTCTGTGAACACATATTACATTAACTACACAGTCATCTCACTTATGGGTATTTACCTCTTCTGCCGTGCAGCCTGATAATATAAATAGTAGGATTTCTCTATATAGAATGTTTCCTTGTTGATGTTACAAACGTTTCAAGATAATGAAAGAGGACAAGAAGTAACCAGAAGTGGAAATTTCTCAGTAAAATTTATTATCCCAAAATGTATTACAGTGAAATAATAAAACGCGTCTCTTTTATATTCTTAGTATGTTGTATCATAGCAGGATAGTATGAATACGTAAAAGCGGAAGTTCAGATTGCCGTATTCCCGTGTCGATGCAGACATGACATCGTCGCAATACGCTCTGGCACAGCCACTCTAACATCCCAAGAGTCGCTTTGTTGAGATAACAGACAACAATGATTCTTTCAAAAAAAAATTGCTGCACATTTATTGCATGCGCAACGGAGAACTGCAATTTTTGGACAACCTCACAAAAAAAAAATCAAACGAAGTCAGATCAGGCGAACGCAATTTGAGGGTACAGACAGATAAGGGACATCCTTTAACGCTCAAGGTCACGCGCGGCCTTAAGGAGGCGTTGCGACGGAAGATATAAAATAGCATAAACAAGCTTAGCGCGTGTTTTGTTTCCTCGCAATTTTAAGCGGTGACTTTTCGGTTTTAATACAGAAATCTGTTCAGGAAAGATACAGCATTGTCGCTATTGTTTCAAACATTCTTCTGCAGAAGAATAAATGTCGCAAACGGAGGGCTACGTACATGGGGCCGCGGTGGCTGAGCGGTTAGCCTGCTCACCTCCCACCACGGCCACCGGGTTCAATCCCCGGCCGGGTCACTCCCGCATTTTCGCAAGTGGGGATCATGCTGGGGATCATGCTGGACAATGCCGCTGGTCGGCGGGTTTTCTCAGGGATATCCCGTTTCCCCGCGCCCTTGCATTCCGGCGCTGCTCCATTCTCACCTCATTTCATCCTCATCGGCTCTCAAGACCTCGTTTTAAGAGCCGCTAAAATCTCTCTCAACTCAACTCAACTAAGAGGGCTACTTACAATATTTTTTGCTGATTTTGATACTTTTCAACGACCACATTTATGTTTCAATAACCAAATTAATATATTGGCAACAAAATATTGACTTTCATTTCCATCCTGAAAAAAAATTGCATTGAAATATTCCATAATTTTTTTAAAAATTAGAATAGATGACACAACTCTTACAATGAGACTCACATGATGACTAGGGAGGTCTCTTAAGGTGGCCGCCTGGTTGAAGGAATTTTGCACGTCTGAGGCCTAAAAGCGTGGGAGCGCTAGAGGCGACCGAGACATGTGCATCAACTCTCTCGTCGCCTCTACCCGCAAAGCACTGACTGGCATGCAGTCTTGCCATCGATAACGCGCCTCTATGACACTTTCAGCGGAGGCCCTACTATTGTATGAAATAATTATGAAAATAAAGGTTTGATGCATGTCCCTATTCCTTTTTTTAATGTTTTGTACCGGAATGTTCATGCCTAAAAATGACCTTGAAAACACCCGTTTGAGCCATTTTTGCTGTCACAAAAACATGTTTTAGAGAGCATTGAGGAGCTGAAAAACGTATAGAGACGCGTAACGTTTCCTAAATGCTATTCGTAAGCAGACCTCACTCAGACACGTTGGACGGTTTTTTAATAAAACCTTTTTCTGCCGGAGCTCTGCACACCGTTCGGCGGCCTACCCAGGCGAGGCCATCTTCAAGTTTTCTTACCCCACTTCCCTACGGTTTTTGCTGGCAACTTTGAACTGAGGCTTCTGGGGACCGAGGTTCCTTATCTGATACCGGTGCCTGTTTCCTTCTCCATCATCCCCGTGAGTGCGAAACATTGTCACTAAAACATTCTGGATACTGATAAATCTTTAGTGAGATCTCTCATATGGGCCATGAATGCTACATTTTTAAGATATCTGATACGCCTCCGTAGGGTGTGTAGTTTGACATTTCTNATTCTGGATACTGATAAATCTTTAGTGAGATCTCTCATATGGGCCATGAATGCTACATTTTTAAGATATCTGATACGCCTCCGTAGGGTGTGTAGTTTGACATTTCTCGTGTCACTTTTTTACATAATAATTTACTCACATTTGCAACAAACGTCGATTTGTAAAAAAAAAGAAGATGTATTTGATTTCACAAGCTGATGTATTTTACAGAAGCTCCAGGTTTTCGCTTAAGGCTGGACTAAAAAAAATAATCCGTCAGCCTTCCGTCCGTTCGGCGGCGGCCACGTGATCTTCAACCAATCGCAGGGCAACTTTTTTTTCTATCCGTCCATCCGTAAAATATTTATTAAACTTTAACCTTCGACGGAGGGACGGATGAGCCACCGCCTTCTGCTGACGACATTCCTTAGATGTGAACACGCACTTTGAAATGAAATGCAAGTCGGTGGATCTGTGTTTATTTATCTTTGGTGGTAAATTCGGGAATTTAAAAGTAAAAAAAAAAATTATTGTAAATTTTTACTACGCAAAAAATATTTCCCCGAAATGTTTCTCTCTTGAAAACCTATTTCAAACAAACATATATCTCCAACTAAAGGAAGATCGCGATGTTAAGTAGTCACACTGAAATATTGCCGTATAGAAGGATTGACGGACGACGGATTGTTGTGAATCGCTTTCAACTGACGGAAGAAAACGACAGACGTACGACTGATGGATGCGACGGATTATTGTGAGTCCAGCCTAACAGCATGCCGTGTAGCTAGGGCCGGTGACTTTTCGCGTAAAAATCAGAGCACGCGTTAGACCTCAATACTATATACACACCTCAGCTGCTGTTATACCTCCATTGGCTGCTGGTGCCGTGTTCGTCTTTGACCAAGCCACTCAGGACTAAGTAACTCAGGACACTGAACCTTCGTTATTCGTGCGCAAACGGTTAACACGGGCCAGAACCTTTTTTTAGCCAGTCAAAGAAGCTGGACGACCCTACAGTGCTTTGGACTGTATCTTGTCTCGAAATCTTTTCGCGAAATATCGCTGCCCCTGCGTATAGCATCAGCACAGGAGGTCGACGTGTGGCAGTGGTGAACGCAGAGTGCGGGCGGTGGAAGGCCCGGAGGACACTAGTGAGGCTGCTAATCACGGCGCGGCGCGGCGTGGCGAAGGCGGTGGCTCCACCTCAATGACCCTTAATGACGAGCTTGTCGCGGGACGCCTCTCCAACCAGACCAGGCGCCGGTCTGAAGCACCCTCGCTCTGCTCTGCCGCCCGTCGTCTGCGACGCGCCTGTCCTGCGACCGCGCACTATAGCTACCTATAGTCTATTCGCGGTTTCTTCGCACTTTTCGAATCTCACCATGTATGACGTGTTTAGTAGTTCCCTGATTGCGTTGTGTATCACGAGCGTTTTATACTTGTGCCAACATTGACGTATATTATTTTTGGTTAAAGTGAGATTTTATTTTCATTCTATCTATAAATTATAGTATTTCATTTATAATTAATGTTTATTAAAACAGTGAGAAAATAGGTGTTTTGGTGTTACCTAGTATAGGATATTCAGGGTAAAGTGAGCACTTTTTTTGAAGCCCTCTCATTTGGAATAATAGTCAAAAAATAAATTTTATATGAGTTTTAGACATTAACTTTTGAGTCCGTTGAAATATATACACACTGTGTTTATTAATTACATGGTAATATTTACTTTAAAAATTGAGGGAATGATAAAAAATAGTTGCTAGGAAAAAAGTAACTAGGGCCTCAGGAGTGCTCACTTTGCCGTGAACAACAGCTNGGAATGATAAAAAATAGTTGCTAGGAAAAAAGTAACTAGGGCCTCAGGAGTGCTCACTTTGCCGTGAACAACAGCTTATAAAAATAGTTCTTAGGCAAAATGTTATAACCTTGAGAGCACAAAAATGCGGTGCGTTGTCCCTTTGGTGTAATTTTATAAGACTCGGTTAAGCTTTGTATGCATGAGGCGGAGGAGTATCATGGAAGTAGAACTTTAGGCAGGGCTACAGAAAAGTTGGAAGTAACCGTGAATGGACTATACAAAGAAGTATAATGGCGTGGCGGCTCCTTTGATATCGGCTTGCCGGTACGCTGTATGGGTTGAGGTTATGTTATACTTACCACTGATCCCGATTTCGGTCAAACAAACTTTATTAACATANGGAATGATAAAAAATAGTTGCTAGGAAAAAAGTAACTAGGGCCTCAGGAGTGCTCACTTTGCCGTGAACAACAGCCTATAAAAATAGTTCTTAGGCAAAATGTTATAACCTTGAGTGCACACAAATGCGGTGCGTTGTCCCTTTGGTGTAATTTTATAAGACTCGGTTAAGCTTTGTATGCATGAGGCGGAGGAGTATCATGGAAGTAGAACTTTAGGCAGGGCTACAGAAAAGTTGGAAGTAACCGTGAATGGACTATACAAAGAAGTATAATGGCGTGGCGGCTCCTTTGATATCGGCTTGCTGGTACGCTGTATGGGTTGAGGTTATGTTATACTTACCACTGATCCCGATTTCGGTCAAACAAACTTTATTAACATATGTGCATTATACACAAGTTCTACATAACCAAGAACATGCAAATCGCCAGTCGCACCAATTAATTTTTCTATTAAATCATATTTAATCACCAAGCTCAAACTTCATCTTCTTACGGGACAACAAAACAGGTGATGTATAAATACTACACGCCTTCATGAACTGGCAGAGTCTTCCAACAAATAATGTCCCGCGGACCTATTTTCAGACCGTGAGTGAAAATCCTTAGGGCAATGTCCAACATGCCACGAAGACATAACCTCACGAGAAGATATTATCTACGCCGAGTCTTTCGTAATATCCTCAGTGTGAGTTTATGATGTAGATAAGGATGATGATACTCGATGATGAAAAGTGGTTAGTGTAGAATATGGTTATAATCTTGTGATTTTATTAATATAGATTTGGGCAAGGGAAAAGGCCTTGTGTTGGATCGGCCACTGTTCGCTGCGGAAAATGTCCCATTGGTTGGGCCGTCAGCTAGAAAGTAGTGCTGATGGCCGAACGGTGTTGCGCGATATTGTTGGCCAGTGACGCCATATTTCTGGCGNCGTCAGCTAGAAAGTAGTGCTGATGGCCGAACGGTGTTGCGCGATATTGTTGGCCAGTGACGCCATATTTCTGGCGCGTCTGTATTCTTAAGTATCTTGTGGCCACGGCTTCTCGCTGGAGGCAACCATTCAGAAAGCAAATATGCGTTCGACTGTGCACGCCAGATTTGCAGTAACGACTCTCTGCCACAGTACCAACCTACTATTATGTCTCAAAAATTGTTGGAACCACCCACAAACACACACACAAACAATTGCATTATCCGCCATTACCCCAAGGATCCCTCGCAACATAGGATGCCATCTACCACCCACTACAGCACGGATATCGTCGGCTGCAGTATATAAAAACGTACTATTTGGGCGTACGTACCCGCACGAGTTAGCTGAACTTAACTTACCGCCAGTAAAATGATGTGCTTTCTTCACAAACTGCCCTGCGCCATATTGAAAGCCGCGCGCCAGCAAGGCTTGGCACAAGCTGGACGTGTTTCTCATGAAAAGGGAATCCGACGTCTGGTAGGTGCGAGACTGTCGCTCTTAACACTCGGATTCAGTGATTTCACTTTCAGTTGGTGATTTGAATAAGTGACGTGTGTCTCAGTGAAAAGTCACTTAATAAGCTGCTGCTAATTGGCAAGTCGTTGAAATGAGGTGTCAACTTCACTGTATATTATATTAGTATAAATCATCGTTACGTTAGTAAATATGTGACTGTAATAATCAGTGACTTGTCAGTAATTCCAGTGTAGCATATTTCACTGGTTCTTTGTCTCATTTATTTGATTTCGAGAAATTTCCACTGTTTCGGTTTGAGTTTACAGTATTTTCCTTTCTTCCTACAAAGTAGCACGNTTATTTGATTTCGAGAAATTTCCACTGTTTCGGTTTGAGTTTACAGTATTTTCCTTTCTTCCTACAAAGTAGCACCGAATATTTGAGTAGTTTTTTTTATCGTCTCTGCTGTTTAAACGTTTATTATTGTTAAAAAATATAAGTAGTTCTTATAAAATAAGAGCCAAATAAAATAAGTGGTTGGTTAACTCTTCTCGCCACTTAACGTCTTAGGTCCACGTAACTTGCGGACAGGTTAATAAATCTTTTGACTTCTGTTTCTCTTCCCAAGTTAAACATAAGAAATTGGGCATGCGAAGAGGCGTCGTGTTTTCTCCACGAGACAAATGACGGACGTACCTGTTGCCTACTCACGTCGCGTGTAACAGCACTGCCATTCTTACTAGGCGTGGCGTGTGTGTCCCGGTAGCGCTGCGTACATCGCGTTAGCCTTGCATCCACGTTTATTAACGTCTTCGGGTACCGCGGGGCCACTGGAGGCCATGTCGAGTCGTAAATCACGTCCTTGGTGGGTGTTAAAGCTATTAATCGGAGACTTTAGGGTGTAGCAGTGGTCCCCTTCGCTGGTTCCAGTAGCAAAGAGATGACGGGAAGATTCTCTGTACCGTTCAAAGCTGCTGATGTTCGTGAGGTGAGATGTGGTGTTCAACACTTTGCGGCGTGTGAAGCACTGGCTCACCGCAGATATCGGCAGAGTGGAGTGGAAAGGTTTGGGCGGCTCTAAACGTCGGGGGTCTTGAGAGCCGATAAGAGTGAAGTGAGGTGGATGTGAGGCAGAGGCAAAATGTAAGGGAGATCGTCTGGCACGATCCCCATTCTAAAATCCAGGAGTGACCTCGCCGGGAATCGAACTCTTCTCGTCTTGGTGGGAGCGACATCAGCAAACAATTAGGTGATTTTGGGGGAACGTGGAAGTGGTGGGACGAGATGTATAGGTACACTGCAGTGTTGACGAGCCTGCATCAAACTACGTGACAACAAGTCAGCGGACACCCTTTACTCCCAATGAACTTAAATATGCAGTAGGGAGGACTCGATATGAGCGAAGGCACAAACTCCTAGACAGCATACACGGGTCTGCTGTCATAAAAAGTCAATTGAGAGAGAAAGATAGATGGAGTGATGTTTGCGTTCGAAAGAGACGCGATTTCTGGGACCCTTGAATTCGGGCAATTAATCAGAGATATTTCTCAGCAGTTAAATGTTAGCGATGCCATTGTCATCTGGTAGGCCCAATAAACTAATCGGGATAGACGATTACTAAAGCGNTAAATGTTAGCGATGCCATTGTCATCTGGTAGGCCCAATAAACTAATCGGGATAGACGATTACTAAAGCGTGGTGTGCGAACTAATCCTCGGACAACCATGTCAACAATAATTAAAGAGGACTTCCGTCACAGTTCGGGTAGAGAAGTCAATGATAGAATCTCAGCCTAGAGGTGATAGCATTTGACTTTCATGATTGTGCCGCTGCCAGGAAGCCACTGATTACAATCACCAATGCTCGGCGTCGTTTGGAGTGGTGCGAACAACACCGTCATCGAACTACGGAGCAGTGTAAGAAGGTCTTCTGGAGTGATGAGTCGCGGTAGATAACCTAGCACTCGGATGGACGTGTGTAGAATTGGAGGATATCTGGAGAAGGATTTTTTACCCGAGTATGTTGTGATGACAGTAAAATTCTGTGGCGGCAGGGTAATGGTCTGGGGCTCTTTCTCCTGGTTTGATTTAGGGCCGTAAGTTTTCATCGATGGGTTTATTAACTATGTCACGTGCCAAGACATTTCAGACAATAAAATGCTTTCCATATTGTAACATCAATTTATGAAAGGCCGTTTCCTGTATCAGTGCGAAAATTATTTTCAAAATAAATATCAGTTTGGTTGTGGTTTAAAGACATTCAGGTGAGACTGCTTAATCGGCTTGCTCAACGCCGAGACTTGAACATAATAGTACATACGTATTTGGGATGAGCTGGGGCGTCGTTAGCGTGCCGGACCCACTAGGAGAATGAAAACCAATTCCGCTACCCGAGGGAATAAAAGCTGTAATACCAGCAATGGAAAGTCCGACATACTGTTGGTTACACTGCCGGCGCCTTTGAACCAACATCGATGTATATGCGCTGTGCGGTGATTTTGGCTACGTGTCGTAATGGCGTGATAGATTCATATGTGCGTAAGAATCTAAAAATAAAAAATAAATGTATTAATTTGGTTTGTATATTCACTGAGGAAATAAAACATGTTATGCACTTAGTTTGTCGCTGCAAAAAATCACAACTGTATCTTCCTGGATCATTACCAAGCGAGGTAGCGTAAAGGTGACACACTTGACTCCAATTCTGGAGGACCTGGGTTATATTCCTGGTCCGGCTACCCTGATGTAGATTTTCTATTGTTATCCGAAATTACTAATTGCGAATGTCGGGTTTGGAAATTTCGCGAGTTTGCTTGACGGCTGCGCTAAACTCGACAGTTGTGTGTGCACCTAGAAGGTGTCGTTTGGTGTCGAGCACATACTCTCTACGAGGTTGTACGTGATTTGCTCGGTCACCTCCTGCACGTGTATTACTGGTTCATATTCCTGCAGGAGTTGTCAAGGAACGAGTTACCCGATCAAAAAACGTAACAAAAAAGTACGTTTGTTTAAATTTTATCCTGGCACCCCTGCAACTTGCGTATATTCATACCTCTCTAGTCATAACGAATCAAAGGCAACATTTGTCGTGCTAAATATCAAAATTTCGTTAGAATTTATTTTCCACCGCTGAAATATTAAAAGTTCCGGCAAGGCAACTGAATCCCGAAACGCGGTAAGGAAACAACCAATAGAAACCTATGCGAAAACTGTAATCACACAAAAATTGATTACATGTGTATTTGTCGAGAATTCCAACCCATAAACCCTTAATATATTCATTGTAAGCCCACGACTAAGCGATCTCGTCGACTCTCGAATTAACACTAGTCCTAGTTTGAGTACGTTCTTGGGAATGAGGCCAAATGTACGTAGAATATGCTAGCGTTTAATTAAATCTTGACAGCAAATTTTTTGACCAGTAAGACGGGAACTACGACTAAGACGCATACTTTTATACTTTTAATAGTATAACACCTCTCGCCATAGAGAGAGAGGTAGAGCGAGATAGTTGGGCGGCTCTTAATGAGGTATTGAGAGCCGGTGAGGATGAAATGATGTGAGAATGGAGCAGCCCCGGAATTCAAGGGTGGGGGGAACAGAAGATCCCGAGAAAACCCGCCGACCGGTGACATCATCCGGCACGATTCCCACTTGCGAAAATGCGGGAGTGACCCTGCCGGGGTTTAAGCCTGGTTAGCTTTGATGGGAGGCGAGCAGTCTATCCGCTCAGCCACCGCGACCCCCCTCACCACGGAATACTTATGAATAGAGAAGCCAAACGGCGCGTGTCGCGAGCCACACGTGCTAGCAGAACGGCGCCACTGGCCAGCAATATGGCGGAACGTCGTCGGGTAATGAGCGCCTGGACGCTGACTTTCTTGACAGTAGCCCGACCATCAGGGAACAACCTTCCGCCTCGCGCGATAATAGCCAATCAGACACGAGGACCGTTCCCAGACACTCGCGAGGCCAACCAGCGAACGCTGGTACGCCCACGTCAACCGTCTCGTCATTACTAGAGCTAGTGATCTTTCGCGAAGAAATATGAGTACACAGTACACTTCAATACTATAAGTACCCAATAACTGTCTGTCTGTTGCCATTGGTTGCTGTCTGCTTGAGAAGGCGTTTTCATATTTGACCGGGCCACTCAGAATTCGGCCAAATCGGCACGGCTCCTACGTGATTAGTGTTCAAACAGTTAACACGTGCCAAAAAGTAATTCAGGCAATCAAGATACGTAAACGACTCTACGGTGGTTTGAAATGTAACTTGTCTTGAAATCTCTTCGCGAAATTTCGCTACCTGTAGTCGATACGTTTCTGTGAACTCGCCTTTTCTGTGCTCCGGTAAAGGCGCTTTTCTTGCTGCGTGTTTTTATTTTATTTTATTTTTTTTCAGCTTTATCAGCCTGACCTTTCCGTGACGGCGGGAGGCAACAGGAATACAAATGCAAAGTCTCCCAGGAGGGGCCATTTCGAAAGTTTTCGCTCGCGTGCAGGTCCGGTTATTCTGAGAACGCGGCTTTATTTATACCCGTGAAGAGTTCACAGGACAACGTGGTCACGCTACCCCTTGTAACAACCATACTTGGAAGTATTCTCCCTCGCCAGTGCCTTCTCTTGAGTTCCGGTCGCGTCAAGATATTTTTCTTTTTTTTGTGTTAGTTACCTTAGGTGTTTTATTCGATGTCCGTTCGAAAAATAAATCCTTGGATTGAGCTGGCAAAGATACGAAGGTCAACCGCGTTAATCTAAATGGAATGATAATTATTATTAACACCCCTTGACAGTGCGTATCAAGATGTAATAAATACGATGTCATTTGCCGGTAATTCAAGATCGCTGAAGGTCAATCTCGAAGTAAACTGCGCCACCGCACGGTACAATGGGCCGACGTAGCGCCGTCCTGTAGCTGGCGTTTGTTTAAACAAACACAAGCCTCAGACTACGCTTCCTTAGCACATTGATACCTACTGTAAAGCGATTCTGAGCGGACAATACCGCACATCGAATTTCATCTGGACTTATCGCAGAACAAGCTCGTGTTATACGGCCTTTCATGACTTCGGGAGTCGTCGGTGGGTCTTTGTACACCTGTTGCTTTAATGTTCCCCACAGTTAAAAGTCCATATGCGTTAAGTCTGGGGAACGTGCAGGCCATTACGTGTTTCCAGGCCGACAGATCCAACTACCACCGGAAGTTCCGATAAGAACCATTAATTACATCATCACACGAACTATCGATGGGTGTTAACAAAAATTATCATTCCATTTAGAGTAATAAAACTGGCCTTTGAACTTTCTTTACCCTCCCACGTACCGAGTAATTATCATTATTCAATCATTAGCACCTTGGACGCAACAACTTTTATCTGAAACCTTTTCTTCTACCACTGAAATTGGCGGTGTTATTCAGGTGGCC
>NQII01007227.1:14800-77131 GCA_002778355.1 Clitarchus hookeri
AAAAAAAAAAAAAAAAGCTAATTATATGTTGCGCAGTCGCTTGGTTCGAGTTTAAAATATTTCTCAACACTGCCAATCACTAAATTAAAACACTATATTTATTGACGGTTCCAACTCTTTTCAGCACGTTCTCACGTGTCTTATTGAAGTCTTTACTTAAATTTCATTTTCTACCTTAAAGTCACTTGGTGTGAACCGAATGCAAACGCAATATTGCCATAGAGAACGAGACCCGATTTTCGCTTATAGTATACCATTTCAGGTAAATATTAAACAAACTAGTTTAGATCAATTTAAGGGACTGGGTGGTTTGAAATGCTATGCGTCTTAGGTACCTATCAGCGAATCACAGACATTCAGTAGCAGTCTGACCTTATTCTGACCGAAAAAATTCCAAATGTTTTTTCTCAAATACACTCGGACTGTTACGAAAAAAAAAAACGCTTTGAAGTTACCAAAGAAAGTCTGCATGCATGCACGTAGTTATTATGTAGTTTGTTTGAAAATTTGTTGAGGATATTTTATGGTTTCGTAAAATAATAAATATTCAAAAACCGATGACCTTAATGTATTTTTTTTGCGCTGGTACGAGAGATTTAACACCATTATTAATTCAATAAATTTCAGAAAATAATTCAGACAAAAAAAATTGGTATCCGCTTAAGTACATATTTCAGTCACAGGACTAGAATTTTGCTGTTTCTCAGAAATATAATGGCTGGTTAACCTGCGGATGGTTTAAGAATTCTAGCAACAATATTTTAATATTAAATTTTACGTCAAAAGGTGAAATTGAAATATGGTGATCCGCAAAACAAATTGTGACGAGCTAATGCAATAAACACATATTTCGAGCTGTAATGTGTATGCAGGCAGCCAACCGACACGGCAACAACAAATATGTTGACTGTTCCACGTTGTTGAATTTACTCACATGTGAAATCTGTTGATATCGCAATTGGTATAGATTGAAACCGAAAAAAATCCATTACACAATATTTCAAGTAACCTATTTTGATCAACACCATCCCTGACAGAGAACTGCCTCATGCATTTAACGGTTCTGATTTGTCAATATCAACCCAATATATATTTCTCAAAATTTCTTGGTCTCTTTTTTTAATGCCACGTGGATGCATAGATACATTTAAGTCTGTTGTTAAATGGTTCTATTACAGTATTATAATAATGTGATTTGTAAAAATCCGTCGCTTTGAAACAGAAACCAGTGTAAACAGGCGAAAAAGGCAGCTATCATTATTACCGTTGCTGAACTAACTGTTTAATGGCGACTGACGCTGTATTCCCGTAAATCCCACTATTCGAAGACATTCTCTACCAGTTAAAATGGCGGAATCTGCAGAAAAAAGGGGCCGCGATGGCTGAGCGGTTAGCATACTCGCCTCCCACCAAGGCGAAGCGGGTTCAATCCCCATCCGGGCTACTCCCAGATTTTCGCATGTGGGAATCGTGCCGAACGATGTCGCTGGTTGGTGGGCTTTCTCGGGGATCTCCCGTTTCCCCCACCCTTTCATTCCGGCGCTTCTCCATACTCACCTCAATCACCCTCATCGACTCTTGATGTTAAGAGCCGCCCAAATATCTTTAACTGGCGTTCATTGATTAGAACTTTACGGGTGGATGCGCCAGAGTTATTTTGTCATACACTTGTATGTCAGAGGGTTACTGTGGAGAGCGGATTTCACACTTAATGAAATTAATTCACGTTTAAAGGGTAATATGCTGAGGAGAAAAGTCGTGACGATTCCTGTGATGTAGGGGTATCAATTCGCTGTTTTACTGTGCGCACTGAGAAAATGTGTTTTGTTGAATCAAAAATAGTTTGTTTGGCGCAACCAAAATACTTGTTTGTACAAAGGCAATGAAATATTTTGTTCTAGTTATTACATTATTTTGTTGTTCTTATTTGGTTACCGCAAAATTAGATTCGTTTGTTACAACTAATGATTTTTTTGGCTATGCGTACACTTAACAGTTTCGGATAATATAAAAAAATAATTAGAATCCCGGTTGAGTTTTGAACCTAAATCGGTCGCGCCCGAGTTCTAGGCGTTAGAAAATTCAGCTAAAGCGACTACTAACGAAAATAGAATGTTTTTGAATACATACATTACAAATACTGTATAACGTGCGTGTGTGTATGTATGTATATACATATACATATATATATATACATACGGTTTCACAGTTTTGCATTTTAGTTTCCCGTTTCGCTTGTTTGTTACGATATATATGTTATTAATAAGCATCAATAAATTCACTAACAAACACTGTTACTGTCATAATTGTCACCGAAAATACAAACAAACTCTCGAGCTGTATTTTCGAAATATGGCTATAAAATGAGTGCCCAAACAAATAAAACAAATTTAATTCAATTTAATATTTTTTTTGGCCCAACATATAGGTTTTGTTTACCCGAACGTGTATTTTGTTAGATGAACAACATTAATTTCGTTGTTTTTCAAGTTTGATTTGCTCAACAAAATATTTTGCTACAGCAACGAAAATACATTTTNACAACATTAATTTCGTTGTTTTTCAAGTTTGATTTGCTCAACAAAATATTTTGCTACAGCAACGAAAATACATTTTGGTTCTATAAAAACCAATATTTGGTTGGCTGAATCAGAACTTACTTTCAGTGCGAGACTATGGTAATAGGCCTTGTGTGTAACTGTCGAGTGAGTTACTAATAGCTGGCTGGCAACGGCGCGCGTTCCTAGTTGTTGCTGTCGAGACACGTCAATATGCACACGTGTTCGGATAGAGTTAAGGCACTTCCACACAACCGAAGATCACTTCAAATTTTCTTCAAATATATTTAATTAAATTCCTTTAATCCTGTGTGACGTCATTCAGACGTCATAATCAGGACCATTTTGTCATTAAATTCATTGAATATCTCAAATTCCTTCACAGAATTTTGTTTGGAACATGTTTATATTTTCATGAATACAATTTTTTTACTAACATTCCCCTATAACAAAACTGTATAATTATATATTGGAGCATTTTATTACAGTAATTCACGCACATTTAAGATATAAAAATATTTGCAAATATTTATTTCATGCATAGTCAATATATAATATTTAAAAAACGTTTGTTTTGAATTTGACAACTTATTTTCGAGTATTGTATGGTTTGTAGAGGTGTGAAAAAAAATCACCTAACTCAAATATAATATTTTTAACTTAAATATATGCGAAAATATTTTAAGTTGGAACTTTAATCTTTATTGAATACAGTTGCATGTTTGTAAATACTTTCAAAATTTTCACAATTTCTATTGAATTAAATACATTAAAGTCCATGCGAACACTTTAATTATTAAATAAGTCGAATTGAATTAACTCAATTGAGTAAAATATGTGACCATGTGAAATGCCCTTTAGCGGTTTAAGCAGCTGTTTCACCTGTGTACACTTACATATTCTGTGCGCTGTGTTGAAAAAATGTTCAATATAATTGATGGCATCGACCGATTTTCATCTAATGCGCATGTTCGCTGAATTTATTTTCAAATTTATACCAAAACCAGTTACACATTCAGTGATTGTATAAATTTTCGCTTGCATACGGGTTTTGTCAAATCAATACTTTGAAAAATTTCAATATTTCTCAGGTTACCTCATGTAAGGTTAATTGTTCTAACGACGAGGAAAGCCGTAACCAAACTCTGGTGTGTGCATTCACGTCATAGCTGAAAATATAATATATTTATCATTAAATTCAACAGTTCGTAGTTTAATTTTTTTTAAAGAAATGTTTGTGTTTTTCATTACAAAGTGATATTAGAAACATCGTGATTTAAATTTTAAAACCTAAAATTATTTTAAACATTGTAGAAAATAGGTATTATTTTCTTATAATAAAAATAATTTTAAACAAACGTAAGTTTTCTCTCATAATAATTGTGACACTTATAGTTGTAGCATTCGAAAAAAAACGCCAATTTTAAGGAGAACTTACTGATAGTTATAAAGAAATATTTGTGTCGACCCAAGTAAATATATATATATATATATATATATAT
Organism: Clitarchus hookeri; assembly: GCA_002778355.1. Lineage (NCBI taxonomy): Eukaryota > Metazoa > Arthropoda > Insecta > Phasmatodea > Phasmatidae > Clitarchus > Clitarchus hookeri. The sequence goes on from NQII01007227.1 coordinate 18,861, forward strand.
ATATATATATATATAAAAAAAAAAAAAAATGTTCCTCGCATGCTATACTTAAATACTGAACGCGCAGTCTTGCAGGTTTACATGGGCTATCGGCTGCACGTCATTGCCAGGAAAAGTGTGTTATTTGATTGTCGATTCTGAATTTCGTTACTCCGGTAATGAACGCGTGTGCNCACGTCATTGCCAGGAAAAGTGTGTTATTTGATTGTCGATTCTGAATTTCGTTACTCCGGTAATGAACGCGTGTGTTTTGTGGGCAGACACCTAGAAAGCGTACCGGTTAAAACCACGCTATTGCCAAAATTAATCTCAGTTAAAAGGTTTCGAAATACAACTAGATAGAGTTTTTTTCTCTCTCACAAAAAACCACATATCTTTGTCATTAATCTGTTATATATAAATCCCATTCATGGTTACATGCAACTTTCTGAAGCCATGCGTAAGTTCTTCTGTCAGGATATTTCTGTACCTAAAGATAAGAAGCTTAACTTAATATAGAAAATTAAATCGAAATGTCAACACGCTGAATTTGTGCGGACTCAGTATAACCATATTTTGCGTGAGAACAATTTCTTTCTAGGCATGACCTACACTCACAATTGTTTTTTTGGTTATGTTAGTCAGAAACAAAACATGATAATTTATAGATAAAATATGAGTAAAGTTTAATTTAACAATAAATAAAATATTTGCTATTTAAATAGAATTATAAAATGCTTTTGATACATGGCATATTTGGAAAACAACCAAAGTATATTTAAAAAAAATGGGGTGATTTTTCAAAGATTTAATTTCGAAAGCATTAAGATACTGTGATTATACTCTAAATATAACGCACACAATTAACGAATTCACTGAAAAGCCAGACAGTAAGGGGTTACCGGTCTAGTAAAGTGTAAGTTACCTTTTGGACCATAGAATGGTTTAACGACACTGGAGTATGGGCAACTCGAGGTTTGTGAAATTGTCCATAGAAGGTGAACCACTTGTCTTCTCAAGAGCAGTCTGCAATATTGTATTATGATGGGATGGCCGACCTCTGTTTTCAACATCGTGTTAGAGGTATTCCAGCTACGTTGATAGAGCTCAAATATAGTGAACGAGTGGCTCATCGCGTAGAACGAACCTCGGATACGTGTTATTATATTTAGTACTTGGCGGCTCTGAACACGTACATTGCTCTTCTGGAAGAGGCGAAACCCATCACAATTACGCAGTATACGAATAGATAAAAGGTGAGTCAGTGAGGTGAAGAGAATTGGGCGGCTCTTAACAGCGAGGTCTTGAGAGCCGATGAGGGTGATTGAGGTGAGTATGGAGAAGCGCCGGAATGGAAGGGGCAGGGGAAACGGGAGATCCCCGAGAAAACCCGCCGACCAGCGGTATCATCCGGCACGATTCCCACTTGATATAACCCGGGAGTGAGCCAGCCAGTGATTGAACCCGGTTCCCCGAGGCGGGAGGCGAGTAGGCTAACCGCTCAGCCACCGCAACCCCTAGTTAAAACGAGTAAAAAACACGTGCACGTGAACATCACCAGTCACAGGTGTTGCTGAATATACAAAGCGTCCTAATATGTGACAGCAGAATACACCTAATACAATTTTGGAACCCACTAGCTAGTAGAGTCCCTTGATGGCGAGCGCAATCAATGTATTCGTGTGGTTATTTTCGACACACCAACTCTTCAGTCTGTCTGAGTTTCCTAGAATCGCAACTTGTTACAGCAGACTACACGTGTTTTCAGAAGACAAGTGGCTGTTGGCGTTGTCTTCGAGCTCAGGCGAAGAGCAGTGCGCACACTCGCTTGCGCGTTGGCTCATAATCCAGTGCTTACTTCCATATTGATGTAAGTCAAGGCCCCTTTTAAATAATTCGATGTCAGTGAAAGGTTTTTCGGTTTGTCCTACATTTTTTCTTCTAACTGCATATTATCGAGGCACTTGCATTTATAATGTAGTTTTGTGGAGACCAACAAAACGTGATTGGTGGCCACACAAAATGTTGGTCAATATAGACGTCATAAAATATTTCGTGGCATTAACAAAATGTTTTGCCATTTAGGTATTTAGTGGCAACCACAAGGATTTTTTATGGTCATAAATAATTTCAATGTTTTACTAGGCAGCTAGGTTTTCGTTAGTTTCGGCAAAAAATGCTATGATGCTAGCAGCTAAATTGGTTAGTAAGGCTCACAAAAGTGTTTTGAGGCTCACGGGCTTTGTTAAATAGTTGGGGATTTACAACTATTAATCATCGAAATCGAGATTGACGGAAGAGGAATCAAACTCAGGTCCTCCCGCGTGTGATTAAGGCGGGTTACCACCTAGCCACCTTGCTTGATATGTAAGTACAGACACGCGGAAGGTATGAGCACCTCGCGGAAAGTTTATTTTCTGGAACCCCTTAAAAGTAACATTTCCTTACTTGAAATGAAGAACTTGTGTCATCTATTACCTATTCTTTAATAATATCTCCCATTAGTTAGTTCGTAACCTGATTCAAGGAATAGAACACGGATAAATATGGCATAGTGGCCAGAGAGAAAATGGCCATTTCATTTACGCTAGCGCGCATGTGCAGAATATAAAGGTTCTAGTTATGCAATATTTTTATCTAGACGACATTAAGTCTATTGACACCAAATTAATATTTGGTGAGAGCCAATGAACATTTTGCCAATAAACAGATATGTTTTCAAGCAATAAATTACTTTAGCAATTTTCAATCAACATGTTATTGTGCACGACAAACGTTTTTCACCAGCAACACAATTTGGCCCTGGAAAATTCACGCAGATTGTTTACAACCAGTAACACAACTTTCCTTTTAGCAAAGTCTTACCTCTGAACACTTTCTCTTGTAATTTAAAGTTAAAAATTTTAAGGGGTTTACCACTTTTTGGAACTGTGTAGACCGTTAGTCATCAAGATGGAGTCGGATGATATTTAATGACGAATGTTCAGCAGAATTTCTTCGCCTCAATTCATATTCACTTGTAGATGTGTTTTTTTCGTGTACAAAGAACAAAGGGAGAAGAAAAGACCTACATTCAAGAAAATAAACTGTTGCGAGCTGTTGTGGTTGAATAGATGAAAATGTGTTTCGAATAAAACTGTCGGTTAAGACGACCTTTAGCAAATTCTCATAAATAAATTCTCGGGTTACTAGACTACCGTTCTATGCCACTGATATTATTTTGTATATATTCAAACTAATTTACATACATATTTTTACATAGATATACTCTGGTGTGAGAGAAGGAATAAAGATGTAACTGATATGACTAATAGGCCTACTTTCCTCAACATGGCTACAATTAATTTAAAATATATTCTTAAAAGCTGAGTTTGTAGTTAGGACTCGACTTCTCTTTTAAAGCAATAACATCACAAATGAAACCAGAAACGTATACAGCAGTAGTGAAACAATTACAAATATACTCGTGCCTTATCCGGGACTTGAACCAAGAAAACCTCGTACATTAATTGTGCACGGTATTGCATTTTGGAGGTCGGGTTCAGAGGATCAACATCGAATTTAATAAGTATAATGTTACAAATTATAGGGTTTGCTGATATTAAATATTAATAGGGCTGTCATTAAAGAAAAAAGGGTTTTAGCAACTTGAAACCGATAAGTTTACATGATATACCGTAGCACTACTTGCGAAAAGAATTTTTCTGGAAATCGGTAGTTGGTCCCTAAGATAAAGCATTAAAAACTTTATTATATTATTTGATGCTATCGTACAACATTGCCAAAAAAGAGGCACAATACACGATGTTTCTAATGTATACTGTTAACATACAAATTATGGTTGAATTTCGTTAAATCATTTAATATATGTGGCAAACTTACCTAAATTATATACGACGCTGCCATTTTGAACATCGTTGTATGACCCGTTTCAATCATTAATGCTTACATGGCCTATGTAGCATTTGTGTTGGGTTCAATTNAATCATTAATGCTTACATGGCCTATGTAGCATTTGTGTTGGGTTCAATTTGCTACAAATTAGTTTAAAGTTCCAGTGTATCATTTGGTGGGAATCGGTAGACTGGTCCTCGAAAGAAGACATTAAACCTCCATAAATTTAATATGGCGGTCATCATAACTGAAGAACCAAAAAGTTATGTAGTAGCACATTCGATGATTATATACTGCTAGTATACAAGGTAAGGTTAAAATAAATTACATAGTTTCGTAGATATAGAACACAAAATAAAATGATTCTCTAGCCGTCATTCTGGAAATAAGTGTTCCAAACTAAAAACAATACATAAATTAAAATGGGATAGTAGAGTACAATATCTTCGCAAAATGTGTAAGAATGGTTTGATTGTGTTCCTAGATATGAGATAAATTTTTTTTTANGTAGAGTACAATATCTTCGCAAAATGTGTAAGAATGGTTTGATTGTGTTCCTAGATATGAGATAAATTTTTTTTTATAGGTGGGGCTATTTAAAAAAAATGATAGAGAAATGAGGCTCTGCATAGACAAATTTGATNGTGGGGCTATTTAAAAAAAATGATAGAGAAATGAGGCTCTGCATAGACAAATTTGGTGGTTTTGATCGGTACTGCTAGCACACAATTGTAGTTTGAATTTGTTTTGTTCTTAAAATATACCACGGTAAGTAATGTATATAGCCTCCATTTTGAAAATAAGTGCCTGACCTTAAAACATACCACTTTAAACCACCTGCTGCAGTTAAATTTTTCACCAAATTTAGTAGGAATCTGTCAGTGGTTTTCAAGGTATTACATAAAAGTTTTATATATTCGCGTAGACATATCTTACAAAATGGAGGACAAAACATGCTATTTGTAGACACAGTTGATAGTTGTAATATCTAATGCCAGCATACAAAGTAATGTTGGAATTGATTACATATTTTCAACGATATAGCATTCGAAACTTAAATTTTTGATGTAGTAGCCATTTCAAAAGAGTGTCTGGCATGCTTAAAACATATCACTTCACATCATATGCATCAGTGCTACCTGTTTGCCAAATTTTGTAGAAATCGAATAGTTATTTACCAAGATATAATAAAACATCTTTATATATTCGTATGGAATACCAAAGCAGTCATGTAGTAGTATATATTATGCGTACAAAAGAGACTGTCAGTGTAAAAATTTGGTCGACATTTGTTAAATGCTATGGTTGATATAACAAATAAACCTAAGATATCTGTATGGGCGCAATTTTGAAAAAAATTAACCTATCAAGTTTAATCACTTACGTTTACTCGGCCTATCGTAGTTTTACTTTCCTGTCAAATTGGGTGAGAATTGATTAATAGTTTTAGATATATAATGTCAAACATACGTTTCTTTATTTGGTGCTATTTTCCAAAATGGCAAACCATCAACAATATTCATCTCAAAATTTAATTTTACTTGATGTTCTGCCACCATACACATTTTGATTTAAATCTGTTGAATGGTTCCCGAGGTATGACATATCATCATATATTTTTTAATGGCCGCCGTTTCGGGTGTATGTGCCAGACATTATCGAAAACTATGAAAGTCAGGTGTCCTTTCCAAGTTTTAAATGTATACCAAGTTTGGTGAAATTCAATTTAAACGTTCAAAAATGTAAAATGGTGGATACACATGCTAACAAACACACAGACACATAGACAGGAAAGTGATCTTATATGCCTTTTTTTGCCTTCGGAAATTAGGGTGAAAAGTGGAAGCGCTACTATCCGGTAGGTGTGTCCCGCCTGCGCGAAGTGAAGGTCGACTGCATGTCCGCTGTCCTCGGCAGTGTATAACACGCATCTGACTATCATATCATTATCAGGGTAACCGACTTTCGATGTTCTTTTGTGTTAGCAAAACTCTACGTAGAATATTAAGGTGCACATAGCAGAGAACACCGAATGTGTATATTTTCACACAGTGTAAAGGCGCATCAATAAAGAACAGTCAAAGACAATCTATTGTGCAGTTGGGTTTTCGGAAAACAACAACGGAATTCTTCGTTCAGTGCATGGTGGAGAGACTGAAAAAAATTGCGGGTTCGCTGCCGTATGCCCATGAAAGTTGAAACTGCCAAAAAGAAAGTTGTAAGCACAAACTGACTACAGGCCAGTTATACTCCAAAACATGTGAACGTAAAATTTCACTTAATTACATCAATTTGTTTGTAATCTGCGAAGGTACATTAAAGATTGACAGTAAGTGAAACATTTTTATGTTTTGCTGTCGCAGGGTACAGCTAAACGAACTGAATAACTTTAACTTTTTCTGGCCCAGCACATAAAAAATCTGGCAGAACAAAATAACAGAACCCAACATTATGGCTTACTTCTGAGGTCATATTGGTCTGGAGAAAAACCTAGCCTTTTATGAAAAACGTTTTGAGAAGATTTATCATTGATTAAAAAAACAACAAATTTATTAAGATCTGAGAATAAAAATCTGTACTCACTTTATTTCAGAAAACTATTTTCAAAGGCTAAATAAAATTGAAATCAATATATTTGAAACGCAAATTGTCATGCTTATAATTAACTGATTGCGACTAATTTATAATGTGAAATAAATAAAACAAATATACAATATTTTCAATCCTAAGACAAATTCATTCCTACTTAAAAACTCATTACTTTAATGCACAGCAGCCGAAAGAGTGCTGCCGAAACGCACGGGTATTGTAACTTCAAAACCTTGCAAATGTACGATAACTTTTTTACTCTGTTAGTCGAGTGTTAATTTACTTCCATGAATTGGTCTTCAATTGTTCCGTTTATATACATTTATTTAGATGTAAGATAAACTCTTGGTTTACTTCACTGTTAATGTGTTTTTTTTTTGGCAATGGGTGTTATAAGGTTTATCGTGCAATTGAAATTTTATAATCCCTGAATTTCCCTTCTCTCCAGGATCTCACCACATAATTTAATAACACATAATGGTATTCTCATTTATAGAATCAATTCATCTGAGTTGTTATACTACCAGTCGCACATTAGTTCATTTAAGTCATAATGATTTTAATGCTTTCTTAATTTTACTAAAGTTTTCAAGGTGTTTATTTGTAATGGAATGCATCTTAGCCTTTACGTTTCCAACGCGATAAAAGGTCCAAGATAAAAAAATTACTTTTTATTAATTAAGTATAAGTTTATATGGTAGTTTTGGTGTGCTATCCTTGAAACTTTTTTTTTCTGTGCCAGGTTTTTCCTACTTTGTATTGTGTTTCGTGGTTTAGGGAGGCCTTAATTTCCCCGGCACGAGTTTGACACTCTGCGGTTTGTTTCCGGGGATGACGGCTATTTCACCAAGCATTTGGCGGGATGATCAAGTCCCATCCCTGTTTCGATCGCATGCGTACGTCACAGTTTGCTGGCGGCGCGGTATTTACGGTTCGACGAGCGAGGCTGTAACGGGCGACGCGCTTTGTTCACAGCTCATCTCGCGGCACTTCAAGCGCGAGAGCTCGCACATGGGCGACGGTACATCATCCACAACTCGAAGTCAACACACTGTGCATCGATGGAAACTGCAAGACAAGTGTTTTTCCCAGATTTCGCCAAAATGTACTTGAGTTATTTAAAAACAGTAAAAATTACGGGTATTATAAAAGATAAACACGTGTGTGCAATTTATGTTCAAAATTTAACTCTTTCAGGCATATGCGTAATGAACTTTCAAACGTCGCAACGAACAAATATAGGCGGTTCAAGGGAATGTGAGCACTTTTGAGGCACTAGCTACTTTTTGCGTTCAGGTATTTTTAAAATCTTTTAACCACCTTTCATAATAAATATTGCCATGTAAATAATAAACAGAGTGTATATTTTCCACCGCACTCGGAAGTTAACGTCTAAGGCTAAAATATAGTATATTTATTGATTATTATTCTAAATGAGAGGGTTTTTAAATATGCTCACTTTACCGTGAATAGCCTATAATTGCAATGTTTTTGGTGTAACACTCCGACGTATGTTAAGGGCCAATAAAGATGTGGCTTTGGTCTGTGTTATTGGTGGAATATGCATATCCGACTACAGAAAATATTCTAAACAACGTATGATGTCTGCCACCACGTGAAGGAATTCCCCTAATTGGACGTTGTACACTGTTTTTATGCTCTGCACGGTGTACATCATTAAATTTATTCACCTAGTGGGGTATAAAACGTCCAGTATGTAGACAGCCGTCTTATAAATGCGGAGTGGAGAGATTTGGTCGACTCTTAACATCGAGGTTTTGAGAGACTATGAAGGTAAAGCGAGTTGAGTATGAAGCAGTGCCAGATCGCAAGGGCGGGGAAAACGGGAGATCCCCGAGAAAACTCGCCAACCAGTGGCATCGTCGCAAGATTCCCACATGCGAAAATACGGGAGCCACCCCGCCGGTAGTCTAACCAATACACAACCGCGACCCCCCGTTTCATAATAGAGTTGAGATATTATTTAATTTTTATGCAGAAAATACACAAGTTAGATTACAAATTTTCACCATAATTTATTGAATAATATCTTTGCTCTTTCGGGCAATAATAAGGTTTATTCTACTCAGGTTGAGAATAAAGCGATATTCATGGGAGAGTTTGGAACAAGAAAAAATGGATCGCTTTAAAGCTGTTAGTAAATGGAGAATTTATATTTATTTGTTTGTAAAAATTTTTGTTTGACCCTTATTGTGGTATACACTTGCCCCAGCCAAAATTGTGAGTATTAGGTATAAATTCTTTCGTAACGATTATTTACTCACCCTTAATGATTTTTACAAGAGCAAACTGCAAAAAATACAAATGTGTTTGCCATTGAGTGTACAAAAGCAAGCTTATTTCAATTAAAACCGTTACAATAATAACATTTAAAAATAATGAAATGAACGCAGCTGTTACAAAAAAGAACTTCGTTCTTTTCTCCTTTACATTAAAGAAACTGAGCAATAAATCCCTAAAAATGAACTTTCAAACAATTAAATCTGTTTATTTGTCACATTCAAATAAAGTACTCGTGAAAGCCCTAGTTTTGCGAAATTCAGTTTTATAAGGGAATATTATAAGTGGAAATATTTCGTTATAGATCCACTCCAGTGCGAAGAGCAAGAGTTATTATTTGTACGTAGCTTCTAACACAATAAAATACGAAGATTTTACAAACATTTATTTATTTTATGAATATGTCAAATCTCTAATTTACTCTCTTAAAAAAAAGGACAATCCGGTACACCTACTATACTAGTACACCCTGGCAGTGAAAATGTTTAGTTGCCAAACTAAAAGCCTTGAGCTTCCAAACCTTAGTAGAACAGACCGTAACAATATAAATATAAAATATTCAAGCGACTTTTAAAAATCAAAAGAATGGCCACCCATTGTCGTAAGTAGTTGTTTAATCGGTGAAAATTGTTATACAATGACTTTCGGGTCAGTCGCAAGGACAGTCTTAAGAAAATCCCTAATATTAACTGAACGATTTGTGTATCTAAGGCATTAATATCAAAGTCTAAGACAGTTCATATCGTTTGTAAATTTAAATTATGATATACGTAAATTGCAAGTTAAGTTTTGTTTATTAAACGCTACATATATATATACCATTCCCGGTTACTTCCACCTTTTCTGAAGCCTTGTTTAAGTTCTACATCCAGGAAATTCCTTCACCTCATGCAAACAAATGTTAGTTAATTGTACAAAAAAATACCAAAGAACAGTGTACTTAATTAGCGCGCAGTCACTTTAACTATATATTATTTAATTACAATTTCTTTATATGTTATACCAACACACCTATTTTCTACCTGTTTTATTCATATTAAATGTAAATTCAATAATATTATGCAGATAAAATATAAGCAAATGCTCTATTTATCCCAAAACAAGATTGTTTTACATCGACAGAAGTACTAATCGATTAGAAAACAATAAATATTTTCGAAAGAACAAAGCACGTCATACATGAGGTGATTTTTCAAACGTTTTTTTTCAACAAGTGTGAAGAAACCGCGAGTAGAATATAGCGCGCTCACCTCTCACCAAGGTAAACCAGGTTACAGACTATAGCGCGCTCGCCTCTCACCAAGGTAAACCAGGTTACAGACTATAGCGCGTTCGCCTCTCACCAAATTGAACCAGGTTACAGACTATAGCGTGCTCGCCTTTCACCAAGGTGAACCAGTTTATAGATTATAGCCTGTTTGCCTCTCACCTAGGTGGACAAGGTTATAAACTATAGCGCGCTCACCTCTTATCAAGGTGAACCAGGTTACAGACTATATCGCGCTCGCCTCTCACCAAGGTAAACCAGGTTACAGACTATAGCGTGCTCGCCTTTCACCAAGGTGAACCAGTTTATAGATTATAGCCTGTTTGCCTCTCACCTAGGTGGACAAGGTTATAAACTATAGCGCGCTCACCTCTTATCAAGGTGAACCAGGTTACAGACTATATCGCGCTCGCCTCTCACCAAGGTAAACCCGGTTACAGACTAGAGCGCGCTCGCGTCTCACCGTCTCACCATCTCACGGTAAAGTGAGCACTTTTTTTTTGTAAATAAAAATTTTAAAAAAATCCCCCTTCCCTTTAATTGCACATTGAAATGCAGTCCCTTGGTTAAATTGGCATTTAATTCAGGAAAATATTCCAAAACCTCGGCATTTTATTGCATGTGAAATTAAAAAAATTATGGCAATAGGTGTTTGTGTTTTTTTATATGCCCTTTAGGGTGCGAACCGGCATATTAATAACACATTTATGATTGTAACAATTTCACATTTCTTCACTTTTTAAACGCATGGACAAAGTCATTAGGCCCATAGCGATGTAAATTTTATTCGTGGTGGAAGGATACAAGACGATGAGAAAAGTAGATCTTAATCAAGGTTTTGAAACTTGCTCACCTTACCGTGAACAGCCTTTACAATATTTGTTACTGAAGCGACCATGGCTTATCCACACTTTGCGATTGATCACACGCCGCGCTGAAAACAAAAATCATAGCGTAGTGTGTCGAGTGGTTATGTGACCATTAACATAAGAAGCCCACATCGTTAATGGCCATTGTTTTAGCATAATCGCGTGCCCTAAAAGCAAAGATGTTACTTTACACCGCCAACTTCAAGTTGAGCTGAAAGTTTTTGGAAGTTACTTAATGGCTATCAGACACCGTCATTTTGGATTCATACATTTTTTTTTGCCGTAATTTCCATTCAAGAATGATTAACAATATTCTTCGCATGACAAAGCATATGCAGTGGATTCCCAAGCTTTATGCAATTATTTCAGCTGCACTGTTGATATTAATTTTTGACTTGTGACCGCCGGAAAGATAAAAGTATTATTTTTTGGTTGCGGTGATTACAACAATTATACTAGCAACTGCAGTGAAGCAAATATGGATTTTATAAAATTCTTTCAACTGTAGATGACTAATTAAATTGTTAAATCTGTTTTGCAGGTTGTGATAAAAATTCTGTAAATGCAAGATGAATTTTTCATTTATTGAGTGATATCTTGAGCGTTGGTACCTTCCGCAACATAACTTTGCGAAACTTTAGACGGTTAAAGGTGCTGGGTCACCAAAAAGAAAATCATTATTTAATTTTTGTAAGAAACACCGTTCGACCTTTTACATGGTAGTACTCTTCCCTCACATAAAAAAAATTCAGGTCTCATAGTTTTAAGATTATGGCTTATCAAAATCACAAATTTATATGTTTTTGGAAAGTTGAAATTCAATTTAAGAAATTATTTAAAGAAAATATTACAATAGTGACTGAAGGAGCATGTCTTAAGTCATTCTTAGGTATGCTTTGCAAAATAGATTTTTTTACAATAAACTCATTGATTGCTACAAATCAAGTACATGCAACCATTACCTTAACGTTGAGCAATTTTTAAAAATTGCGAAAACGTGTAACAGCGTGATTTAAAATATTCCTTGGAGTAACTTAAGGTATTTTATTTCTACGTGAATTTAATCATTTAGTAAAATGAGTTAGTTTTTATTATATGTACGTCCCAAAAACACTAAAATTGTGATTATAACATGCAAGTATGCAGTAAGTATGCGGTCTGAAATAGTTTTATGCGATGGAATAGTACCTGTAAATAATATTCTCAAAATAAAAAGTTTATAAAAAAAATGAAAACTGATGAATTATTTTAAGACTAGCACACTAAAATTTCGAGTATATAAGTTAAAAATAAAGATACAGCTGTGTCTCGTGTACGTATGGACTAAGATTATACAAGAATCGGTATCGGCTGGGTTACTACATTTTCGTGAAGAGTGTTCCTAGAAGACTACGCTTCGATATACAACCGACCCACCTGCAGTTTTCCTTTTCGTAGAGACCACGTGTCATCGTTAACAGAAAAATTCTTATTCGACTGGTTGGTCAGAGTTAGGTTAAACCGGTACTGAATGCCTGGCGTCTTTGATTCTATGTCAGACTCTTAAGATTCGTAACAGTAAAAACAAAGCCATCCTATTGAGAAGGTGGATATAACCTCCTGGGTTTTAGAGAGCAGATCATTATCACAAAATTTGGGTGTCCAAGTTTATCAGAAATTAAATTCCTAAAATGTTTGCGAAAACATTACTTTCGGAAAGAAAAAAAAACCATTTGAAACTACACTTGTGTCTCAAACCTTAATACTAAGCGCAAACATCAAACGCCACTTTAAAAACTGAGAATACTTTAAGGTTAACGTGGCTTATAAATAACTGTGCGCATCGTGTTACACCATACGCCGAAGGATAATTCCAAAAATGTTTGTTTACTCACTGGCCGACTTAGTTACTTGCACTTCTCAAACACGAAGCAGATAAGTAGGGGCAGTGCATCTTCTTTGATTGGCTGAAAAATATTCTGGCCAGTGTTAACCGTTTTCGCACGAATCACGAAGGTTCAAGGTCAGAGTTACTTAGTCCTGAGTGGATTTGTGCAAGACGAACACGGCACCAGCAGCCAATGGAGGTATAACAACAGCTGAGGTGTGTATATAGTGTTGAAGTGTACTGTGTGCTGCGATTTTTACGCGAAAAGTCACTGGCCCTACAAATTAGTATTCAGAGTGGTATAGGCTACTCGCGAACCACACCCACTCACGGCAGCAAAATAGCGTCACTGGCCAGTGACACCACTCCAAAAAACATTTCTGGTAAACTTCCTAAAATTAATTGGATATTTTCAACCCATATATCGTATGGTAATAGTACAACACATCTGGCTACTAATGTGGATTGTTAAGAGTCACTAATATACAAAGTCAGAAAGTTTCCTTTGTATTTTACTGTTTCCTGAGGAAATGTAGGAACGGTAGCATGAATGTATTGGAAATATCTTTACCATTCGCGATTTCTCTTTCTATGTACACACTCGTATAGTAAATAAACGAATCATTTCTTAGAGAGAAGCTCAAACGCCATTCTTCAGCAAATATTAGGCACATTAACTGGCCAGCCGACAACCCGTCCAACAGAGAAATATTTCAAGCACGCGGCAGGCATTCAGAAAGAAGTTCACGAATTAGATAGTGCACAGTGAAAAAAATGGCGTGGCGGTAGCTTTGATGTGGTTGTGCACATGCAGTGTTTGTATGCGCAATGCTCTGAGCGTGGGCATTGTCACTGATCGGCTGCTGCGTACTCCCGAATATTCCATATTGACCGCGCTGTCTCCTGGAAAATTTCATAACAGACGCTGATTTGCGAACCGCGTTCCGACGTGAGACGCAGTTTTTTGTAGCATGTTTGCACTGATAGAACCGCCAACATAATATTTGTATCTACTGGGAGAAAAATGAATTTATTTGCCAAAAACAAAAAAATATTTTGTCGTGTGTACAAAACTCGATAAGCAACAAAATTAATTTTCCTCATATAACCAAATACACGTTTTCATAAACGAAACCTCTGTGCTGGGCCATAACAAATAAGGCTGTCAAGAGAATAATTTGTTGAATCAAATTCATATATTNTAAACGAAACCTCTGTGCTGGGCCATAACAAATAAGGCTGTCAAGAGAATAATTTGTTGAATCAAATTCATATATTTGTTTGGCCACTCATTTGATTGCCTCCCTTCGGAAATGCTGCTCGAGGATTTGTTTACATTTTTTGTCCCAATGAGGATAGTGACAGTGTATTTTAGTATATTTACTGATGTTCAATAACGGTATGAACATCGTAATAAAAAAAGTTCAACAGGAAAATACAAATAGAAGCTGTAAATTTGGAAATATTTGTTTGCACACGTTGTCCAGTGTTTAGAATGTATATTTTCAAAAACGTTCTAACTGCACCAGTGCTCGCTTTACCTGAAGTTGCTAATGCATAGCGCTTGGGTGCAGATGGCGTAGTTTCGATTCTCGGTCGGGCTTCCGACTTTTTTTGTATTAACCGAAACTGTTTAATTCACGTAGAGCCAAACAAATCTTTAGCTGAATCAACCAAACCTTTTTTTGAGGCAATCAAGTAAGAACCACCAAATAATTTGTATACGAAAATAAAATATTTCACTACCTCTATACAAACAATAACTTTGGTCGCGCCAAACAAAATTTCTTTCATTCAACTAAACATGTTCCTCAGTGCGGTTAGAGTTCGCGGTATAAGCTGCTGTTTCATCTCTCTATACTTAAAACTCCAGCTTCTTGGAGCTTTTTGCCGCGTTTGAGGTCGAGAGGTGCAGGATCGATAGGGGGCGACATTGCCTGGCGCATCAAGTGAGTCATCGCCACTAAGCGCAAGAATAACTGTCTTGCAGTATACCTATGGGGTTTTCGCATTTTTTGGTGGAAAGTCTGTAGGAGTGTTCACTGGAAGCCGTTTAGTAGTTTAAAATGTATCTCACGCGTATATGTTAAGCTAAGGCGTTTTGAAAAGCCGTTTTTAGCCATTTTGGAGTACTCAAAAATGGTGTTTCTAATGTGCGTGATATCTTGACAGCATTCAACAGCGCTTGTCTGAAGTGTGTGCTTTTTATAGATGAGCACATTGAACACACGTAATATTGTTTTACACTATAACGCAGTTCAAGGGCCTGGTAGGCAGACGCCTTGAGTACTCTCCATCCAGGCCTTCTCCATAGCGTATCTTAGCCAACCGGCGAACAGGTACGCCCACGTCAGTGTAACCGCCTTGTCGTTACATTTCTGTATAGTTACCTGTTACGTGACTGGGTGACGGCTTCTGTCTCGGCTCATGCTGCGGATGTGGAGATTACACGAGCCATCGACTCAGTTCTTCAGCCACGAAGAAATAACCCCGTTAGCCCCTTGCCAACGCCTTCCTTCTGACGTAACCGGTTTTGGCTGATGGTGATGTATCGTCTGCTCGCGCGTGTCAATATTTTGTCCGACGCCATTCATCCTCACGTCGGCTCCAGGTCGAAGGGATGTATAGATGTGTTGGGTTTGGTTGGGGGTGAGGAGGCTGGAATCCTCCCCGCCATCATCCTCTCTGACGTGGGTGACAGATCACCACTGGCCTTGGCCCCTGCGGATAGCTGGGCGTCGCTGGTTCGGAGTTGTTGCGAGTAGTTGGAGATGGCACGTTCGGCGCCACGCCACGGAAGTTGCTCCCGAGCACCTGCTCATAAAAGTCCGGGCAATACCGCAGACTTTTTTTCTGAGTGCTGCCGACTTAAGAAAACGTCGCCTGCTGACTTTAACTGGATTTTACGGAGCTTGTCGCTAAACCACGACAACATCACTCTTTGAAGGTGCGACGCAAGAAATATTACTCCACCATTAGTTTTCACAAGGTTCTCGACAACTTTATAATACTTCAGTAACACTCAAAATGTATATTACTCAAGTTAATACATTATGTAGGAAATAACTTTTAATTCGGATGCTTTCAACTCGACGTTTCCTTGGCAGAGACCTTGCCACTAAAAAACTTTGATCAATATGGTTAGAATGTCTGCCATTTTGTGTGAATCAATAGAAGGGCTGTAAATGGGAATACAGAAACCAAAATAACTGTTGGTCATGTAATCGGGAATTCAGGTGACTCACTTACGGCATGTCTTAATTGCCGGTACATCTGTACAACACCCAAAGTTTTAAGCTCATTAAGTCGCATGTGGAGACCTGCCCTTTCTTAGTTATTCTATAACAGGGCGATAGTCTGCGCTGTCTTCGTTACTCATGAGAGCGCCCTCTATACTTGCTGTCGGTGGCGTTCTCCTTGCTCGGGCTCGGAGTACCCTCCTTCGTTCTCCTTGCAATCCATATCCTCCATTTCCCCTGACCTTACGCGTGTGTCTTACTCTGTAATTGGCGGCAGTCTTTGATTCAAGGCCTTGCGCGGCCGAGTTACGTCACTGCTCTGTCACGCTTTGTGCACTTCACATCGCTTCCTCGCGCTGCGCTTCTACAAGAACTATGCTATGCTGATTTCAATCAGCGACCATATCTAGTAGTTGTTTCGGAGCGATGGGGCAAATTACGGTGAGTCGTGGAGAACGTTTGTGTATTTTATGGCAGGGTTTTAATGGTTTTTTAATTTTGTGTGGCCCGTGTGTGTAGGGGCTTGGGTATGCTGAAGCTGCTTCCCATTTCTAAATTTGGTTTCTGGTTGCCCTTCTAAATCATGCTTGACTTTGACTACGGTGTCGCTTCTGCTATGCCTCTAGTTTTAACATGTCGTAATCGTCTCTGGTGTGCCGCTTAAGTTCAATAATTTATTTAATGTGCATTTTCCGTTTCCACGACTCACTTGTCACTTTTAAATTTTTTAGCCTTGGTATTATGGCTATGAATTTTTAATGGCAGAAGCTTTGGAGGGTTACTTTGACCGCCTCCCACCGTAACTTTATTTTATTGTTAATTTTTTAGATCATTTCATTGGATTGGAGGCTCTGATGTTTCTAGACGAATGCCCCTCCATTCCCTTATTCAGCGAATGTGTGTTTTAATTAACGTTGTAATTTAATTAATTTTGGTGATCTCAAAGTAATTGTTTTAAATACGTGTGCTGTAAATGAAAGAACAAGTTAAATTGTAGGTTGTATGCAAATGGTACATGTTAATGTTTATATTGACCATATTTTTAATTTGTGTAAATGTAACCTGTATCTATGCACTTCAGTAATGAATTTTCGTAGCAGAAATGTCGTATGAGGATATTATTAAATGCTGTCAATTATGATTTATTGCTATAATACGTATTTGTGCCTTGTCAGAGTAGATATAATATATATAATTTGGCACACCTAGTGTCATGCTCCAGTCCTTTTCATACTCCACGTATGTAAGGGTGACACTATTTCCACATGCAGTGTATTTTGTGTCCGTATTTATTCGGGTAATTCTTTGGAAACTATAGTTGCCAAATATGCTTTTGTAACACTACTAACAAATTACAGAAAATCTCGCAAAACCTTAGTATAAAATGTGGAAAACTGTGGTTGAATTTTCAACGATCAATATCCTTTCTATGATTTTGCAGATTTTCAATTTGGCTTAAGAAATAACTTTCATCTCTCCAACGTATATTCTGCTTGCCTGCTTCTTCATGCCTGTATGTATGTCACGCGCAGCGATTTTCTCGAGAATGTTAGAACTCATAAACTCACATGCAGACTTGCAGCTTTTCTTTGGTCATATCAAAAGGGAAATATTTTATTCACGAAAATCGTCCGCGACCTGTTGTGCCCCGAAACACATTAGTTCAGATGTACTCTCCCGATATATTTACATTTCCGTGCCTTTTGAGGCGTCTGCCTTGCTGATTATTGTAATACTGTAATTGTAATAGGCCCAATAAGGTAAGGGATAGAATTCTTACAAACCCACGTGGACCAGTAAGCAACGGATGTCAAAGATGTGCATGCAGTACTTTATTTTGTGGTGTGGCCTGGTCTTCGAAATTGCCCGCGTCACTTTGAGAGCGGTGTTTTTATTTAGCTGGGCCAATCAGAATGTTACTTCAGTGCTGGACGTCTGTGTTAGATAGACTGAGAAAAAATACATGTAAAAATAAAATAATAAAATCTGATTAAATTTGTAATGTTATGAAATAAAATCAGCCGTAAATTTTTTTGCAAAAGTTACATGTCTACGAACGTATAGAATATGCTAACATTATAATCATGAAAGAGAGCAATAAAGCGGTTCATGATTCTGCTGGTGTACAAACACAGTAGAACAGACCACGAAAATTGGTAAGAGAGATAGTTTTGTTACAAATACAGAAATCTGCTGATGAGCAAATATTTTCTTCCTCATAATTATATACTACAATTTAGATCAACACTACTCTTATTGAAAACAAAATATGTGAAATCTAAGTGTACCATATTTCGTTAACGTACAAGTTATTTTCTAGTTAACAGTTATCAAATGACATATATTGTTATAGTTTAAAAAAGTTCAGAAATAACAAAAAAATGTAAATATCATCGGTATAAAACAGTATCCTGTATTTTAAAAACTTCTGTCAGAAATTTACGTTTTCAGTGTTTAAAATATTTAATTGTATGTATAGTTAATTTTATTATTTTAAACAAACGACGTATACTGATTTTTTAAAAGTGGCTTGACGCCGAACGTAAGCAAATTTCACTTCGGTACGTGGAAGTAAGAACCAAAATTCATGTGTCGTCCTCGCCACCTTCTCGACACCCAACTACTATTTTAGCCACTCTCTTGTCAAAAGGGAGAAGCGAAGCACTCTTGGTTATTAATATAAAACCCGTGACGTTGTTGACCCGATATTTCTGCGCCGATAACTTGTTTCGGTAATTTCTGGCGGCAAGCTAAAATGCTCTCCGATACGATCGATCAAACTTTATGACATCCCCCCAGCTCAAAAAGCCCACACTCGGAAATTGCAAGCGGCGTTATTGGCGCGTTCGCTCAGCGAAATTCGGCTGACACCAACGCCCTCACGCGTCACGGCGATATTGTGATCCCCGCCCCCACCCTCTGCTCTTTCTCCTTGGGCCAATAAGCTCTCTCTTCTATTGGAGTCTGAGGTGCTGCATCCAGCATCACTCAGCAAATTGCTGGAGACGCGGGACGACGCGATTCACTTCGGAGAAGGACGCCTGAAGGCGCCTGTTTCAGTCAGACATGGCACCTCGCCAGAGTTCATCTCGCCTACTTCTTTCTGTCGCCCACTTATGGCCCTTCAAACGTCCAATGGTATATTCCTTAGTTTTTATATTTTATTATCAATGTGGTATTTTACATAGCAGTCTAATAAAAGTGGATGGAATGCAAAGAATAAAAAATTANTTATATTTTATTATCAATGTGGTATTTTACATAGCAGTCTAATAAAAGTGGATGGAATGCAAAGAATAAAAAATTTAAAATAACTAGGCGCACACAATTTTCGGGAAAATAGTTCATGTCAAAACACTTCCGTTCAGATCCACTTTCGTAATTAAGTTATGTTACCTGCTAAGTTAAACTCTAAATCTGAACCAGTGAGAGTTGAGCCGAATCTGTGATAAAAGTCAAAATTTAGCGACTGATAATCAGTGCCTGATAACTATTTAATATGATGGATGAATTTTGCCGATTGTCGAGAATTTCACTGCCATAAATAACTTATTCCCAGATCATTTCCTAGATTTGCCAGATTGGCAGTAGCTTATGAACTGACTTTCAGTGAATGTTATTTCACTGATTGATGTCACTGATTCGAGCTTAGAGTGCATCTAGGGTGCCTGCTCGGGGAACACAGGCATTCTCTATCAGAGTATCATAACTCTGATTTGCTAGTCTAATAAAGAACTGTGTGACGGGTAATTATAGCATGTCTTGAAATTCTCCTAATCTTTACCGACCTGAACTCTTTGACACTTCTACAGGTTTAAAGTCATCAGAAACAAGTGAGAAACGAGTCGTCTCTATTAACCGCGTCAATAACTCCTTTTCTGTTATGTTCCGCATTTCTACTCACCCTTGCACTACTGGTCCATTTACAGAAACACGCATACTGTTTTACAAAAAAAATTCTCATTTGCTGGCTTGTGGCCAGAGCAGTTGCAAGAGGAACGTGTGTCTGTAAACCAGCGTTTCGTGTGCAACATTCAACTCAAGTCACTTTATTAGATTTCAATTCCAAAAATTTATTGTGGCTTTCGTGTCAGATTCTAACAGAATCCAGCATGATTAATTAAATAATATCCGTTTAAATTTTGATATCAGAGCAAATGCGCTTTCATATTTATGCTGTACGAGGTACACTTGGACATTGCATGTGAAAATGCTAACATCTTAAATTCAAAGAGCAGAATAACCGTCGAGTTTGAAAGAAAATCCGCAACGGTAGGATTCAAACGAGTTAAAAAAAATAATATTTCATATGAACTCAAACTTAGCGCTTAAGAGAATTTTTGAAATTGGCTTAACCCACAATATTGTGAGGATCAAAATATTATTAAAATATGTACTGGAGGATTTCAACCTACTCCCTACCTCCCAGCAGTTTTTTTTTTCTAAAATTTTATAGAATTAATTTCGATATTATGAAACAGTGAAATAGTGTGATATCATAGGACAAGTTTGTTGACTTCTGGATATTTTTAAGGCTCTCAAATACCAGGCGTTGAGACCACAGGCCAAATTAATGGTACGTGTCTAAACCTATGAGCTCCAAAAAGAAAATACATTTAATTTCAAATTGTCACATTAATTCTTAATAAATATGGACCGAAAATTTTCGTGGTTTTAAAAACTGTTGTCTTAATACTCCTGTGTAAACTCGAGCCACGTATATTTATTCTTAGACTATTGGCATATTGAAAAGCCAATTTTACTTCAGAACAGGAAGGGGCGGTATTTTATCAGTGCTTTTTTTTTCAGTTTATTTATATTTTAAATGCCATCGGGAGCGTGCTGAAATGATTCAATTACTGCGGTAAACGTGAAGTGAGCGTATATGTTATTATTTTTACTATTTGCTGCAACTTATTATGAGTAATTTATAGGCGCAGTGAAATTTCGCGAAAAGAGTTCAAGACAAGTTACATTTCAAAACCCTGTAGGGTCGTTCACCTCTCTTGATTGGCTGTGTTACTTTTTGAGATGTGTTATATATATATATATATATATATATATATATGCACACGAATCACGTAGGAGTCGTGCTGATATAGTCAAATTCTGAGTTGCCCGGTCAAATATGAGAACGTCCGTCTTCTCAAGCAGACAGCAATCAATGACAATAAAGCTTACATTAAATATATGGAAAGAGGGAGCATGACGTCTCAAAAGTGTGTTCAATAGGGCAGCGGGCAGAAACAACTAACTTATGGCAAGCATTAGGCTTGACGACATTGCTTATATGGGGTTTTGGCGGCAGAAAACCTTGTTGTATGCCATCTTTCAAAAACGTCGATGCACAGCTGTGCATTTGGCTGCAACTCGAGATATGAAAAGTGTAGTCGTGCAACTTTCCGCAGGTAATTATGTACATTTACGTCGATAATCAGTGTAATAACTACTTACTGCACTAGGTTACAAACAGAAGTACCAGCCCACGTAATTGCCGACACAGTTAATTATACGCAGCTGCCAAATGTTCATTTATATGTGTAGACAACAAATGCTGATATACAAGGGTTTACATTTATTTCAGGTGATTGTAGTGAACTCAATTACACGTATCTTCACATGGTATCGCCGTGATATTGCATTCTTAACGATTAAAATCACATTGATTCTTGTGTTTCGCCGTAATCTTGAACGCCCGCGCGTTTAGAGCCTGAGATGACGTCACGCATGTCGAACACACGTTTTTGTAAGCACTGGTATAGCCAACGCTCCCGCTATCCATATATTTTCTCTAAGCAGCAGATCCCCAGCAAGTTCTCTCGGGATTTTCGCAAGTGGGAATCGTGCCGGACGATGCCGCTGGTCGGCGGGTTTTCTCGGGATCTCCCGTTTCCTCCTAATTTCAATCCGGCGTTGCTCCATACTCACCTCACTTTACTCTCATCGGCTCTCAAAGCCTCGATGTTAAGAGCCGCCCAAATCTCTTCACTGACTCTAAGCAATAGACACACTGCTTTCGGGTGCTTAAAATATTGAAGTCTACCGTGTTCTCATGTTTGTTCGCGAAAAATCACTAGCTCTCGTAATTTATGCTCTTTATAAAATTTAATACTAGGCCTCATGTTATGGCATGTTTAGTAATTAACACATATGTTATGTTTATAATTTTTTTAAATGTTAATTTGCGTATCATTATTATAAAGCAATCTGAATATCAATGGCATTTAAAATAAAAAAATATATAAAAGAATTTTTTTTAAAGAAATTTGCATAAATTTGGCATAGTATTATAATATTGACGGCAACATGCTATGATATTGTTTACAACTTCAACCTTTTCTTTGTAATACATTAAGCTTGAATATGTCATTTATAACGTTTTTATAAACGTGAGTCTCAAACGTTAGTCATTATTTTTATAAATAATACGTTTATTTGTTGATAATATTAAATTATTAAGTAGTTGAAAGTATTTCATAGAGTACTGGCTTCTGGCGGACCCGGACTGTACGACTAAAACTCAAAATATATATCTTAGTATATAATTTAATAAAATTATTTCTATAATTGCATTTATATGTATAAATAATTACAAAATAAAGTTAAACTTAAGTAATGATTATATATATATAGAGATACCCGATTTGAGCAGAGGGCATTTCACGCTGGCTAAACTTTAATAACTTTCTAACACGCCTGCACATTTCCTTTGGTCATTGTCAGTGTGTCTTTTCGAGAAGGTGTTTTGATTTTAAACTGGCCAATATAAAATTAGGATACTTCGGAAATAAATGTCTGTGATTCGCCTCGCTTAGCAGTCAAAATTATCCAACAGCTAAGTCTGTCTGAGTGAAACAGTACTGCAATAATCCCACGTTGCTGTAAACAATTGTTATACCTATTTAATCTGTTATCGTGTGCAGTATTAATAAGTAATTCTATGCAATTTCTACAAAACTGGCTCGTTCTGGTCTGTTTGGACTATGCAACATGCAAACTAATACTTTCCATATGTAAAATTGTAACGAGCCCTTTGTGTGCAGTGAAGATTTAGTGACAATTAAAGCGAAGTTGGAATTGAGTCGCCTATATTCGCGATTGCACTACATTATTTCCTGTTGGCCTCTGTGTTCACAATCATCCTATTGTTTCACACTGCACCGGACATGCTTACTGCACTGAAGAACATCCACTACTGGCTGGCTATTAGCCAATAGAATACCAACTTGGAAGTGCCACCACCAAGTGTTAATTTGCTACTTAAAATAGTACCCACTCTCTCCTGATAATGTGAGCAATTTACACTTTCAGTGTTGCTGAAGTAATATTTTGCACAGAAGGTTGTGAAAAATTTCGGCAAATAACTATTTCTTCGCAAGTTTCTTGGAATAATGAGAATGTCGTTTTGTTATGGTATACACAATACAACTCAAATTAAATTCAGGCAAAAATAAATTTTTTTATAAATGCGTTTAGTAAATTTTTATAAAATCAGTCACCACTAAATTATGAAAAAAAATAGGTTGGTTAAAAAATCAAATAATATATACTAGAATCGCATTATTATTCAGCTGGTTCGCGTGGGACGGTGAATGTCTCGGTGCAGAAAGGGTTGAGTGTAGATAATAGCCTCGCGCGGGACGGTGTTTGTCGACGGCTGGAGGGTGTGAGCGCGTCTGCCGGATCGCCAGGGGGCTGTTTGTTGGCTCTCAACCCCCGGACAGCTAATCCCCCTCCAACCAACCATACGCTTCTAGCTGTTGCTTGTGGAGGGGGGGGGCAGCCAACCACTGCGGCGTCTACAGCTGTCGCGACCAACACGACACTCCAACTGGTGCTGCTGCTACCGACACTTACATTTCAACCCCCTACGTTCCAACCCTCTACGTTGCAACCCCCTGCGTTCCAACCCCCTCTCAAACCACACTCCCCTGGGAAAAAAAAAGACAGTCGCCGGCTGGACAGAGGATTTTTTTCCTCTCGTGTCGCGTAATTAAAGCAGTTTCCGCTCGTTTCACGCGCGCAAACAATTCGCTGTCAACTCCGGAACTATTTTAACATTTTTTTTTTATTTCGGTTCAATCCGTTTCCACATCCACCCTCCCCGTACTCCCATACGTCAACATTTTCTAGAGCTTAATCGCATGTATGTGAAGCCGTCACGAAACCCACCATTCTCACGAACAGGTTTTTTTTTGTGCATGATATTTTTTTTTCCTGTTGTTTATCATGTTTTGTAGGAAATTGTGAGTGGAAGCTGACATTCGCAGTTGAAATTCGCTGCACGGAAATTCCGGAGAGTCGTGAGATTCAAACAAAACTGCCAAAAACAATTAACTTCGGGGAACCGGTATTTTAAATGCTCTCGCATAGGCAGTCATAAAACGCTTTTAGAAGAGAAAGAAATGTGAGTGAGTGAATAGATTTGGGCGGCTCATATCAGCGAGTTCTTGAGAGACGATGAAGGTGATTTAGGTGAGTATGGAGCAGTGCCATAATAAAAGGGCAGCATCGTCCAGCACGATTCCCACATGCGAAAACTCGGGAGTGATCTTGCCGGGAATTGGACCCGGTTCGCCTTGGTGGGAGGCGAGCAGACTAACCGCTCTGCCACCGTGGCCCCGAGAAAGAAATTGCAAGTACGATTTACACACCCTCGCGTCCCAAGAATAAGCTCCATGAATCTTTCCAAACCACTGCCGATATTAGTTTTGACCAACCTTGAAAAAAATTGTGAATCATGTGAATTTTCGCAAAAATGTCCGGAGTTTTCTTACATGAAAATGTTATCCTAAACTGTAAAAGAAATTCTGGTAAACTTCCTTAACTGTAATGAAATCTCTTTTAACCTATACACTGTGTGGAAATAATAGGGGAGACCGAGGAGTGTTGTGATATTTTGTACGTTTCCTAGCATATCATACTCAGTTATAGTTCAATATCAGAGTCATATTAACTCAAGGTACTTTGCCTTTTAAACTATGGGAATAAAGTCTCAAAATAAAACAAATAGTTATAATTCATGAGAAACAAATTGAAAACCCTAACACTGTCTAGTGTCACAACTCTCCCACTACCGAGGTAAGTTGTGACAGAGGCTAAGGCGAGTTGTGATAGACGTATATTTGAGGATTTTATAGAAGAAACTTTAATTGTAGTGGTATCGTTGGTGATTAAAATGAGTAATATAAGTTAAACGACATGTGAGCACAATTTGTACCTTTTTATTCGATCTTTGGTACACACTGCAAACTACAATAACAGTCTTACGAAATCATTATAATCATTTAAATTAATACAACAATCATTGGCACATATTATGAGATCAAGACAAAAACACCGAGCTTTATATAAGCCAGTGTCACTAGAGTTCCTCTCTCTGCCGATGTCATGGCGTTGACGTGCTTTTCTCCCCGTCGCACAATAATTATGTCCGGTTTTTGAACCGTTGTTATCCCGGTCTCGTCCATGTTCCATATATCTTTAGCATCAAGTCAATACTTGCTTAATATGCCTGTATAATTGTCAAAAAATGCACTCACATTGGTTTTATTAAAGCTCGTAGCGCGAGCTATGCTTGTTGCCTGAGGTAACCTTAAGGACAAGTTTGGATGACGTTTCATAAATAATTTAAGCCATACTTCAACCGCCATTTTATTTTCATACCACGACTTTTAAATCTTTTTGTTATGCTCCTTTGCTAACCTGAAGGCCAAGCGTCTTGTTTCTTTTCTTGTCATCCCATAATTAGAAGCAGCGCAAGTCAACAAATATTCGCATAAAGTCTTTTCTTCCTAGTCGGTAAAAATTGTCTGACTTTGGTACCCGACAGATATAGGTTTCAGTGCTGGATTTTCTTCTACAGATGTTTTCTTTTTTATAAATCGAGACAGTGAGATGTAGTTTAGATTATACGAACTAGCAGCAGTTCGAAGACTCTGCCCTCGTAAAGTCACCTCTTCATAGGCTAGTTCGTAAATGTCTATACTGGTCAAGCCCCTGTTCGTCTTCCGCACGTATTGGTTAGGCATCCTAAAACAATAAAATAAGCCCTTTGTATGCAAAGCTACACCAAACAATACGTTTACAACCAAAACAAACTAGTTGTGAGTATACCGAGGAGAGTTGTGATAGCTTGTCACAACTCTCGCCTAGTTGCGCCTAGTTGCGCAAAACCCGCGCTTTAGCCAACTCATGCTTGTAACCTCTAAACACGAATTGAATTTATATAAGCAATGCCACATTTAAACAGTTTAATAGTCAATTCTTGAAAGGTGTAATATTGCATTGCAATTATTTTAATACGTATCAAGTAATACGATATGCAAATATTGGTTACAAACTTACTTTTGGTATTTTCTTCCGAGCTGACGTCGTAAACAGAATACCGTCCCACACAGGTCACCGGCGCGCACTGCGTCAAGCGGGGGGTCGACAACGAATGAGACGTGCGATGTTGCCAGCTCGCTAACTACCATAAGTTCTGAGAAATCGGCTTTGTCTCAACTTGCCTCTGTCACAACTCTCCTCGGTCTCCCCTACCACACATTAAGCTGCAGATGAAGAAATGTTTAGCGTCGCTGTTATACAAACTTGGGAACTTTCGTACTCATTTGACTGTTTCCTGAGAAAATGTAGGAACGCTACAATGAATGTATAGGGAAATAATTACCATTCCCGCTTTCTCACTAGGCGTATACACTGGTATGGTAAATTTTTGACTAGTTTTTTACTCTAACTGTGAACTGCGTACAAGCGACTATGTTTTGCCAAACTCACATATTTTCAAATGCACACATGTGTTTCAGCGCTGTCAAAGTTACTAGCGTGTTACGCTAAGGATTATCGTGAATTGAAATAAACCAATTGGTGTTTGGGGACACTAATATTTGGCGATATATTTTTTTGTAATAGAGTATATTCCGAACTCATGCCCTTTTATCTCACGTGTGTATTATGACCAAAGTTAATTGGTAAGAATTTGGAAACCGTGTCACAATGACATATATTAATCGAGGCACTGAATTCCTGTTTAACTACTACTGGGAGGAAAGTAGTTTCAGACACAAGCTGCAGACGAAGAAATGTTTAAATGTGATCATGGAGTTTTTTCTCTTTGTTGGAGATGTGTGAAAGGCGTAATTGTATTTTGGTATTGTAAATTTTGTTGGTTTCAGCTGTTAAGATAAGATTAGTAAAATAAAATTTTAAAAATTAACACTATTTTAGTTTTGTTATTGTTTGTTTATCTATAACGGTCCAAAGTTTGTTTGCTACTGTCTAAAACATATTCAGATCAAATTTTAATTTAATTTACCAATAACATTTACTTGAAAAGTATTTCTTTACACTGAAAAATATTTTGTTCACTCAATTAATCTTTTTTGCTCTGTACATGTGCTTGGTTCCTTTGAACCAAATAAAGCCTATTTTAAAATTAATTTGTTGAGCCGACTATGAACTTAGTATTTCCAACGTAATCCGTGTGTATTTAGTACACTCGACCACTTTACAAGTATCTACGTTCAACTAATCGGTTCGACTGACGTAAACATTATTAGCATTATGTTAGAGTCAAGTGAATACTTTGTAGTGACTAAGCATTTGGTCAGCTGGAACAATCTGTCATGAATGGGCGGGGTAAACGGGAGATCCCAAGCGGCATCGCCCGACACGATTTCAAGATGCGAAAATCCGAGAGAGACCCCACCGGGAATCAAACCCGGCTCGCCTTGGTGAGAGGCGTGTAGCCTAACCACCACACCATAGCGGCCCCAATCAACACTAAGGAAGTTATGAAACAATAGATGTGAGATTTTAAGGGCAGACAACTTTTCGTACTAGATTTGTCGAACTAATATCTGCGTTTAGTTTGAGTGAATAATTTTCACGAGTAGGCAGAATAAAGCTCGGGCTATGATATTATAAACGTTTTACTGCTCTTCAAGAAAAATAAGAATTATATATATACATATATTTGGTTAACTGTTTGAAAGAAAAGGGCTAATGTGAACGCTGTTATATATCAAACGACGATTAAGTCTCTAACTATTTTGAGCTCTATTTCTTGGAGATACTGGCGAAAAAACGATTGGTAACAAGGAATGTTCTACAGTACACCCTCAGAAATTATTCGTTAAATTACCATATAATTGTATACGAATAGTGATAAAGGGGGAATGTTAAATTATTCTCCCATACATCCATGTTACCGTCCTTACATTCGCTCACCGAACAGTCAAATGCGTAGGGAAGTCCCCAACATTGCGTAGTAACGAAGTTTCACATACCTATATTTGCATTCTGATATATGGTATTTTTTTCCATAAAATGTATAGGTTAATAATTTCAATTACACTTTTAGAAGTTCGCCGGAAATTTTTTTTTCAGTTTTTTTGTAGTATGCGCAAACAAGAAAAAGTAAACAGGCAAAAGTAAACCAAAAATTTCAAAAAGTGACCATTGAACTTAATCAGTGAAAATTGTGAAAATTGAGCGACGGATAATCAGTGCCTGATATCTTATTAATATGATAGCTGAATTTCACTGATTTATTTGTGACTCCCACAGAATGTTAAGAATTCCATTGCCTTAAGTCACTTGTTCCCAGTTCATTTCCTTGATTTGCCAGTTGGCAGTACATCATCGACTGACTTTCATTCAATATTATTTTACTGATCGATATCACTGACTCATGCTTAGAGTGTGGTAGTGGGCATAAGGCGACTCACTTTTCGTTTGTCTGAAATGAGAGCAAGCGCGCAATATTGCAAAATTTTTGACATCACGAATGAAACAGTCCATTGCTTGCTATTGGTGTATAAAATGCTACTGAAATTATATAATTTTCCGAACACAACGTGCCCGTAGCACTGCAGATGGGCCAAAAATGTTTTGTTTACACCCAATAATTTTCTAGACACGAGATATTAAGGAGCTGTCACCATAAAAATAACACCACGTTATTTCATTTCAGTACGCAATCATGTTTTGTTGCAGTATCGCGTGATCTGTATGGTTGCGAATACTTCGAAGTTCAGAGACGTGTAATGTGGATGCTAAAGCAAATGAAGGGACAGCGAACACGCATTTCGACGAGTGCTCCTATGGACCAGTATCAATTTATTCTAGTCGCAGTTACGCATTCGAATGACGTATGGGTTTTCAGCATGTTTGAACAACGTAACGTTACTCGACCCCAGACGTTTGCTCGCTGAGCGGGAAAGGTATTTGCGGCACAAAATAAACAAACTATTGCGACCGCTGCGACGTTAAATCACTTGTCGGACAGAAATAAACAAAATATCAAGACCCCCGAGATCGTCATTTCACATTTGTTTTATGCATAAGGAAAAAAGGCATTTTCGTAGTGCGATTTCAGTACCACAATTTTTTACAATGCAGAAAAGGTATAAAAGTATTAATATAAGCGAAGAACTAGGTTAATATTGAAATAACTAAATTCAGTGACGGGTAGGTCAGACATAGCATCGTCAATATACATGCAGACTGCAATATTAAATTTGAAACAGCCAGAATTGAACCAAACCAGTGATAACAGTGACAATTGAGTAACTGATAATTAGTGACAGATAAATAGTGGCGACATTATGGGGACTTTGGCACTTCGGGACATGGGACGGGAGCATCGGAGAGGTTCGTGCTCTGTTACTCAGATCGGCTGGCGGCCATATTGGATCCATGTTAACTTAACATTGACCTTTGATTTTGACCAAGGTGAACTTTTTCCTTGACCCCGATGACCATTGACCTTGACGCCGGTGACCTTTGACCTCAAAAACGCAAAAATATTTTTAAAAAATGTTTTATAAAAATAAAAAATTTATTAAAATGTATTTTTAGAAATTTATTATTTAAATTAAACAAAAATATTATTAAAAATTATGTGAAAAACTTACAATTCCGAATGTCCCCATTCCAGCATCCACCCTAAAGGTGACTGATCATCGCCAATTGCTATTGGCTGTTCAGTCGTGAGGCTTCTACCCCCATCCCTTCTTCCATCCAATATAATTAATTGCCCAATTCCCCCACCCCCACATACCAATAACTAACATTAGTTTTACCAATTAGTCGCGTTTCCACCAACCCCCTCCAATATATTTAATTGCAAAATTACCACACCCCCTCCAGCACATCACCATTGCTCATTCCGTCGTAAGAAGCAATCATGGTGGGTTTTACGTTTGTCATTTGTTTAAACATTGCTGGAGGTGGCCATCTTGGAGTTCATTTATTTACATTTTAAACAACTTGGTGGCGCTAGTGTATTAACTTCCAAATTTTCCGCCAGGCAGGGATAACTTTTCGATTTAGCCACCAGGAGGGCTGACGTACTCTCTTAACTATGCTCGACATGCCATCATGTTTTTTTCGTTTGTCATTGGTTTATATTTTTAGCACATAGGTGGTGCTACTGTATTATTGGCGATTTCATCACCAGGCGAGCCGCCTATTAAGCCATTAGGCAGCAGCCATAATTGTTAATGTTTTTAAAGTATAGGTGGTGCTTTCGACGCTCTCTATATTGGATTAAATTTTTAACACATAAGTAGCGTTAATTTCTCGATTTCCCTGCCAGGCGAGATGCCGGTACCCGCTCATTCTGTCAATTCAGTAGCAAATTGGTCTATCGGCACTCACATTTGTTTCATAGTCATAAACAACATGTAATTTTTTCTCCTATTTAAATATATTTTTTNCCATTAGGCAGCAGCCATAATTGTTAATGTTTTTAAAGTATAGGTGGTGCTTTCGACGCTCTCTATATTGGATTACATTTTTAACACATAAGTAGCGTTAATTTCTCGATTTCCCTGCCAGGCGAGATGCCGGTACCCGCTCATTCTGTCAATTCAGTAGCAAAGTGGTCTATCGGCACTCACATTTGTTTCATAGTCATAAACAACATGTAATTTTTTCTCCTATTTAAAAATATTTTTTNTGGTCTATCGGCACTCACATTTGTTTCATAGTCATAAACAACATGTAATTTTTTCTCCTATTTAAAAATATTTTTTTTAATCGGCCGTATACTTCCAGCGTTATTTATTAAATTAATACTTTTTTATTAACACCAATCAAAAAATTTATCGTTTTAATGCTAATTAAATTAAAATTCAAATAGAGTATTTTATCCTTTACCTCTCACCCTGTCACTTAAGTCCGAACAATTATTCACCCTCGTTTAATCCCTTACCACTACCGCTCTTGTTTTCAGCATTGTCCGCCAGAGCGTGCTGGTGTAGGAAAAGTATACAAAAGGAACAATGCCGACCCTCGGCACAATTTCTCGTCTAATGTCAGAGGTGACAGATCGCTCTCTCACCCCTCGTCTTTTATTATTCTGACTGGGAAGTTCAGATATTTAATTACATCAGGTCACAGGATATTATCAGGCATACGCGTAATACGAATATATTTTTCCGCAAAATTACAAATAATCTCAAATTTAGAGCATCGGTTTGGGCCTGATAGTCTCTGGAGGAATATATAAACTCATAAAATACGGTTCTAGAAATTCGTATTTCTCAATTTATATATGCAACACATATATAAATGTCAATGGCTTTAAATAAGTACCCGTGACGCCTTTGTAACACTTCGTTTGCATTCACCAAAGGTATTCAGAGACACGATGAGTATGAATGTTCCAATAATGCAGTTAGAGTGAGATATAAGTGTTAAATGTAACATGGCATTCNCAGAGACACGATGAGTATGAATGTTCCAATAATGCAGTTAGAGTGAGATATAAGTGTTAAATGTAACATGGCATTTGCAAGGTTCGATAACTTGCAGAGGCATGCAAAAACCTGCGTAGATGTAGGAACTTCTCCAGCAAAAAAACGTTGTTTACAGTCTCCTTGACAGCAGGGTACGAGTGTACATCCCACAAAACAAAGAGTTCAGGATAAGCATCCACCATCGTGCCAGCAACCATCATGACCAAGAATCGTGGCAGGGTCTGGGTTGGTTAATGAAAATGGTTTNACCATCGTGCCAGCAACCATCATGACCAAGAATCGTGGCAGGGTCTGGGTTGGTTAATGAAAATGGTTAAATGGTTTCGTGGACGCTTAACCTGCATTTTATCACAGCTTAAATACACATGCCTCCACAATGAGAGCAGGTATTTGAAGGATATTTCACATGTTTAGCTCAAATGGGGGAAAACATCGCTGTTGGCTCTCAACATAAACACACCACCAATAAAATTAATTTAATATATGGCAAGAATGAAGCTTATGAAAACTGACTCATTCAATCAAAGGAAGGTATTCAAATCGAAAGTGAAGATAACAAATATAATGGTAAACCTCATACTGGAAATATACGTCACGTGAAAGAATCATACAAGAGCGTGTTTCAGGGCAAATATGAACGAAAATCAATCACCGAGTGTCCCTTTCCCTATAAACAACAGCGCTTGCCCCCCTTCAATAAAACGTTTGTTGAAATGTTTTGTTGGAAATAATCAAGTGTCATGTGCCGCGTACGGATGCGTTAAGCAGCTTTCTATAAAGAAGCATTCCTTGAAAAAAAAAAAAAAAAAACAGAATTAAAATCACTTTGCTACCCCCGTGGTATGCGATATGCACAGTAAAGTATCCTATGCATTGACGCTCATTATTAAAAAAACATTTCCTTAACAATTTTTAAATCAGTACATCAGGAAATTAAGGGAGCGCAAAATGTATCCATGTGGATACTCCACGTGCAGCCATATTTAGAGCTCCAAGTGTCAGGTTATAAAATTATTCATAAAGGCAAATCATGTACGTATAGTATGTTTTACGCGGAAAAATTTTATTTCGTGGGAATACACCAGCGTAGAGAAACATCCAACACAAATACAAAATCATAAACTTATGTTTTCTTTGTGAAACAAAATTACCATATTTTCATACCACCGCACTAGCTCCCGCCATTAAGAGAAATATCTAATCCACGGTAAAACACCCCCATTCTCCCCGGCAGAGTCACACCACAATGCTACGTCACTTAAGCTGAATGAAAAGTGACATGCGAACATGTGTGTTTATATGTGAGGCCTCTATTCTAGCAGGTGCCATAAATATTCACTCTTTATGAATCATGCCAAATAAACATATTATTATTCCTAAGATGATAGTTCACCATGCAGATTTATACCACAATATGAATTCCAGCAGAGATGCGCGCATAAATATATCATTTACCACCCGTCGACTTCGTCGAGACACATAAGGAATGACTTCAAACTTGCGAAAAAAAAATTGAGCATATTGCAGCCAGTGCATTACGGAGGCCATGACATTTTAGAGTTATTTAAATACCTTTAAAATGCTAGATAATTTATTCTATGTATGAATTGTTTTTGTAAATAAATGCTCCCTCAAACTCCTCCTTAATTTTTGTTTATAAAATTCCAATTTGATGTTTTTTTTTAATTCTGTAAAAATAAGAAATAAAAATAGCACAATCTCCAATTACTCATAAGTTAAACACACACACACACACGCACACAAACACGGACAAACAAAAATCCCGAAATATCCCAATTTGCAGGCGAGATTGATTGACAAATTAAAAAACTATTAAGACAAAAACGTACTTAAAGAAGTGGATACGAGTCCCATTACATAAGTAAACGAGAGACACGTGCAGTTGTAATCTGAGCACGCGTCCACTTCCAGCCGCGCTGCACCAGGTGTTGAACTTGCTTTTGCCCTATCGCACTGACCGCTGGAGAGCACTGCCACGGGGTAGAAGGGGGTGGGTGGCTAGTCGCTCCAGCAGCTTGGTTTAGTTCTCACACGCACCAACTTTAATTCATAGGATAATAAACACAGATATACTCCAAGCACAAGTAATCACCAGGGGAGCCCCATATGCAGGTGAACCAGGGTTCGATTCTCAACTCATCCGACCCCAATTTTGTTTTAAAATATCACTCCAGGTGAATGTTGGTAAGGTTTCTTGATCGAGTCCCCACTTGTTCCCGTTTGCCCTAGTAACTTGTTACGTCTCAAAATAGTATAAAATTTATTTTTATTATTATTTTATCTTCCACAACCCTAGTAAATGTAAGCTCTCACTACTATTTTACGAGAATCAAGCAGACAGTCACGAATAAAATATATTTACATCGGTTCATTATGAGAGGAAGGGTGTTGCGCTTCTTATCTCGCATCGAATCCGCGACATCAGGCTTTCGGAATCACAATTCATCAGCGTTTCAAGAAATATTAACCTAAAAAAAATTATATCACAAAATCGTAACATGTAATGCAGGCACATATGTACATATTTACATATCGTTGTATTGAGAGCATGCATTTATTTGGTATGAGCAATTCCTTGTATTTTTCAAGCGTATCGGAATTACACTATGCATTTTACAGGTATTTAAAGCTTCCATTATGCACCCGATTTTATTTTGGCTCTCTTATAATGCTAGGAATATATTCCAAACCGGGTCATTGTTATTATCTTCGTAACCAAACTATCCAGTCCTTTCATCCGCTGATGCACATAATTACAAATTATTTCACAGCCACATACGTAGTGATCAATTATAGTTAAATCTGAAAGGTCGGAGGGGATAAATTACAATAATAATCGATCTGCTCACTTCGGAAATACAAATGTAAACCTCCTTTCATGAATAAAAGATTTAACCATTTTTCTGACGGAAAAAATCTACGACATTTTTGCACCGATTATATTTAGGTATTATATATAACATATTTATTAATTAATATTCATAAATTATTCTGGCAGTTATACCGCTGATTGGAAATTTTTTATATAGGATAAAAATAACATGTTTTTAATTACTATGAAACAAATGTGAAGGGCGACAGCCCACTTTGCTACTGAATTGACAGATTAAGCGGGTACCGGCGTGTCGCCTGGCAGTAAAAATCGAGAATTTTACGCCACCTGTGTGTTGAAAATGAATTCCAATATAGAGGGCGCCGACAACGCCACCTATACTTTAAAAAACCTAACCAAATATGGCTGCTCCCTGATGGCTAAATAGGCATCTTGCCAAGTGATGAAATCGGCAATTGATACACTAGCACCACCTAGGTGCTGAAAATATAAACAAATGACAAACAAAAAAACATAACGGAGTGTCGAGCATAGTTAAGAGAGTATGTCAGCTCGCCTGGTGGCTAATCCAGAAGTTAGCCATGCCTGGCGGGAAATTTGGTAGTTAAAACACTAGAGCCACCTAGTTGTTTAAAATGTAAACATATGAAATCCAAGATGGCCACCTCCAGCCACGTATAAACGAATGACAAACAAAAACCACCACCGTGATTGCTTCATACAACGGAATTAGCAATGGCGAGTTGTTGGATGGGGTTGCTAATTGGGCAATTAAATGTATTAGATGGGGTAGGTGTATACACGACTAATGGGTAGAAATAAGGTTTGTAATTGGAGGTTTGTGGTGGGGTGATTGGGTAATTAATTATTTTGAATGGGAGGAGTGGTGGGGGTGGAGGCCTGCCGTTTAAATAGCCAATAGCAATTGGCGAGGGTCAGTCATCTAGGTGTGGTAAACTGGGCGGCAGAGGGGGCCTTCGGAATGAAAGGTTTTGTAAATCATTTTTTAAATTATATTTTTTTCAACTTTTAATAATTAAATTTAGATAATCTTTAATGTTAAATGTTTAATTAAATGTTTAAATTATTATAATTTTTTGGGATTTTTTGTGTTATCATGGTCAAAGGTCACTGGGATTAATTTCAAATATCACAGGGATCATGGTCAAATGTAAATCAATGTCAAGACCTTATGTATACAAGATGGCCGCCAGCCGTTCGAAATGACAGAGCACGAACAGCTCCGACGCTCCGGTCCCAGGTCCCGATGTTTCAAAGTCCCCATAATCCCTCTACTATAACTAATAAATATAGTGGTTTAATTTCACTGATTTATTTGTGATTCCCCACAGAATTTTAATAATTCCACTTATTTAAAACGCTTGTTCCCAGTTTATTTGGTTGGTTCGCAGGTCAGCAGTAACTTCTCAACTGACTTTAAGAGAACGCTATTTCACTGAACAGTGTCATTGATTCTGACTTGTAGTGTGCAGACCAATTCCAAAGCGTAAATTCATTGCAAGAGAAGCGATTTTTGGTTATGACAATATATGAAGCACTTAGTAGATTTTCGGTTCAAGAGACTGCTAGTTAGCAGAGACATATGACTTTCGCCAAAATACTTTATCACATATCCGCTTTCGTGGCCGTATGCTTTTAAGTAATAAGCGTCTTGGGCGAATTATTTTGAATAACAGACTATCAGTCTTGAAGTAACCTTGTCCTGATTAAACCAGCCAAGAATGAAAATGTCTTCTCACAAATACTCGAGGCCGATAAACAAAGGAATTTTCCAAGACTGTTCGTAGGAAACTGACGTCAGCCATGATTTTAATTATTGGCGAAATTCAGAGTGTTGATTTTCGATATTTTTGAGAAGACATCTAGCATTAAACGTGTTATTCGCATAAACGATTCACTAAGCGGTCCGTCTATCTGGCGCTTGAACTACGTTGCAGCGTCTTTAAAACATGTGTTTTTTACAATACTATTAAACGTTTCCCCCATGTGTTTTTTTTTTTTTCAAAAAGATTACACATCCCCCAATATGTCGGAACGGTTCTTTAAAGTTAAAACGAATGCTATAATAATTATTTTGTAGTCCTCCAACATCTACAAAACTTGCCTATTCAGACTTTTGTATTTTAAAGTAGACTACCCGGAAACGAACGAAGTTACGATTCGAGCCTCTACTGTGTCTTGCAACCAATAAAATGACAGGGTCACCACTTAAAATCCCTCAGGTATACGCAGAATGACGAGAAACACTGCTCGCCAGTTCAGAGACCTGAGAATAGCGGCAATGGTGCA
The DNA here is from genome assembly GCA_002778355.1 of Clitarchus hookeri. Taxonomy (NCBI): domain Eukaryota; kingdom Metazoa; phylum Arthropoda; class Insecta; order Phasmatodea; family Phasmatidae; genus Clitarchus; species Clitarchus hookeri. The sequence goes on from NQII01007227.1 coordinate 55,797, forward strand.
CTTGATGCGTATGGCATTGTCGCCTTTATCGCTCCTACGCTTCTCGGTTTCAAACGCAGAAAACATCTCCGTGTAAGCGGGATTCTTAAGAGGCCGTACTGTTACTTTTCTGAGTGTCTTAACTGAAGGCTTTTTTTGCTTATGGATCTATGACGTGATTGCTCGTCTAGAAAAATTGGCTTAAGTTGGTGTAACTGACGCTTATTGGCCAATAAAAGAGAAATTATAGAAAACTTAATTCATTAAAGTACTCATAGCCGGGACAAAACTTTGGGTTGCTTAACATTTTATTGTTGTTCGAAATATAACATTTAAACATCACGATTTGAGCTACGCTTGTAAACACTTTTGTTAAAATTCAATACAAGAAGAAGTCATATTTCTCGATATCTTTTGATAAATATTTAAACTGAGGAAGAGGATTTTGTGCTATTTGGAGGAAATTTGTTTAACTAAGTGTGCGTGAATGTGGCATGCGTGTTAGAGTTTTAAAAATCGTCGTTCCGGAATAAAGTGCAGAAATAAACGTTTTATTGAATAAAACATGTTAACTGTGGAACCACTTAATATATAACGGTGTAATTATTTTGTTGTCTAGTTCATTTAGCGTACGAAAATTTATTAAAACAGAATAGCAAAATATGCACACGCTTCCGAAGATCGTTACGTATTAATTCATACTAGAAACTGAGAAAGGGAGTTCGTGAGAAAAGCGTTATTAACACATTCTATCCCTTGCTGGCAACGATAGATGACAAATAGCACAATGACGACAATTGCTGCCGGTATTGTACACAGCAAGAAATCAGTAACCTGGTGTTTTGAGTGGCTTACTTGTTGTTTATCTGACATGCGAAAGTTTGTGCACCTGTCGTTCGTCTATGGCGAATGTTTGTAGAACTGAACTTGCAGCGCTTTGTTTACTGGTTGCAAGAATGACACTCAGTACAAGTACAGGATGTAATGAAATAATATATATTTGCATCACTTGTGGCCGATATGGTTAAATACGTTAAAAACTACCTCCGTAAAAACCAGTCTAGTTTCCGTGGTTTACACGCGACACGCAGACTTGTTGAAGGTGGGAAATTTTGAGCTTCTTAGCTAATACTCCATGGTCATCCTTATGAAAGGTTACAATTGATCGGTGATCGCATTTTCCCGTAAAACGTCATAACAGGTATATACAGTTGTTATGATGCGGCAAGAAAACAGATGTGTAACCGACCCTCAGGTGTTCCTAATTATGAAGTTTGTTATTCCAAATGGCGCGCAAGGGACACTTATATAGCTTCCACCTGGAAGTAACGTACACACAATACTACGTTCATTTTTCAAATCCTCCAAAAATGTCTTCAGTACTACTTCCCTTGCAAAAAACCGACATTTATGTTCCTGCTTGTAATTTAAAACTTTCCTGTATCTTCCATTTTAAGTATTCAATTTTTTTTTATAAACCTTCTCCTCGTTATGTTGTTACAATAGTCTGTATGTGTTTCCATATGATACATAAATCTGAAAATATGAACAATTTAAGTCCGAATGTGATAATTAATTGCGTTATTCACCTTCGGAGTTGGGAAATTTACAAGCGTCAAGTTAAAATCATTCAAAATATATTGAAGATGAAGTAAAATAAGTTCGCATCATGTTTAAATCAATGAGGATCAACAGCGTTTGGAAAGGTAATTGTAAATAACAACCCCCAGCAAAAAACAGAATACGGTTTGCTACACTCACATTGCAGGAAATGTTGCAGACCTGTGTATTTACTGAAATCACAACTTGTATTATTAAATATTAACTATTGTATTATTAAATTTAATGTAACATTCTAACCACTCCGTTTGCAATAAAACAGCACCCCGTCTCCCACAAATACGGGACGTTACACGATACCTTAGAGGTAGGCAAAGTGAGTGGCAACTATGCTGAACGTGTTGCTTACCATCAAGGTAATGGGTGAGGATCCTTATTTTTTGGGGAGGTTTTCTTGCAAATGGAAAGGTCAGAGAGTTATAAAAAATGCGACATTTTTTGTTTTGTTAATTTGAAAACCAAACTAAATAATTCAATTTGTAATTTTAGCAAAATCTCAGCCTACTAATTTTATTGCGGTAGGCGATTAGCGACCCCAATTTTATTTTGTACGTGAGGATATTATCAACGACCGTTTTTTCAAAGATGGATGATTTCTTTACTCATGCATTACGGAAGTTAGAATTCCTTAATTTTTTAAAAATTGTTATGCATTTTAATACGTGTGTATTTTTCCCTATTTTAGGGCCATAAGTTGTAAATATATTTTTACGTGTTTTTCCACACATAATTGCCTACACTTACAGTACATGCTTCTTAGTATTTTAAGAATTGTTTCTCTATGCTTGTGGCAACAGCTACCACTTAACACGTTCAGTGAACGTGTTTACAATCGTGGACATGGTGTAAAGTTCTGCCTTTGTTACGTTTACGTTATATTTAAAATATTACAGCCTCACAAGTGGGCGCCATCTTGTAACGTTCGGCACTTGTTACGCTCGTTATTTATAATAATGCCACGGCTTGCTCAGAGGTAGAAACAAGAGACTCAGTAAATTGAACGCTAGTTACTTAAGAAAGAAGTTCCAGATAAGTTTGATATATATATATATTTAACATTCAGCCACACAGTTCACAGATGGAGATTTAGTATGCAGAGTACGAACCTTTCTTGAGATAAATATAAAAGTACAGACACAGCGCCACAGTAGTTTACCGGTTATTGTCTCAAAACTTGCATAAAAATAAATATCATATGCGGCTACCTCCCACACCGGCAGAGAAATAAAATAATAAAGTCTAGTGGCCGATGTGGGGGTTATTGGCACACACGATGCGACCTAGACTATCATTGTACTACGACGACTACTGTTCTCTGGACGGGAGTGCCCGCTGACGGCCGAAGTACCTTCTTCCGACGACTGACTTGAAAAAGACTGCTCGAAGGGCGGCAGACAGACGCCTCTTTTGTGCTGCCTATCACCCCCCTCTCCTGAGATAACGGCCTGGCCACACACGCTCTCCACAACGTTATCGTAACTGACTGCACAAACTAATCCTGCGCCGTCAATATAAACGAACTTGTCGACGTCGCCTGATCCCGATAAACTAACCTCTCGTACAACAAAAACTTGTTGACACATGAAACTGCGCCGGGGGAACTAAAACTTGTCGACGTTGCCTGATCCACAGAAACGAACTAATCTAATTAATGCTGACGCTTCCCCAAGACAACGATGTTCAAAACGAAACACAACCGAACTCCTGATAAAACTTAAACAGCAGACGGCCGAAAAATTAAGAATATTGCGTCATTACAATGGTTTACACGAAGGATTTTTAATGCAATGACTGTACACTGCAAAGAATCAGTGCCCAATACTTTGAGAATCTCTTTGACTGGCTATCTCATTTGAGAAATACGCATCACAACTCTTGTTCATAAACGACTGACGGTAACTTTATTGCGCACGCAGCACGTTGTTCCCTGTTTGCCAAAAGTACACTATACACGAGTACAGTAGATATCCGAATGTTACGCAGCCACAAAACTTTAGATCACAAATAAATACGTGGCATAACAGGTCAAATTCTTTGGCGACGATCGTGATTTACACACCGAGCACAAACATATCTCGGAATGGCCAGGCTGATCGGGCTCCGCCCACTTCTAAGGGGCAAATAGGGTGGCTGTAGTAGCCCCCGTTCACAAGTACACTGCTAATTGAAATGTCACGTCCAAACCTGGAAGTCGTGAGCGAGTGAGGGCGTACTCATCGGACGCGTCGCCGGGAGAAACGATGTGCTGCCTGTGACGAGATAAAAATGTCAGCGAAGGGATACACAGTAAAGAGTCATNGGGGGGGGTGATGTGGCAGCTCGAGGCGTGCGCAGTTTTTAATGGAGAGAACCATTAGGATAAAGTGTGGGATAGATCGAGGGGGGAGGGGGAAGTGTGTTGAAAGTTTGCCCATCTGGTGTGGACACATGAATATTCATCGTCACGGGTTAGAGCCTCGCAGCTTGAGTGCTCCCTGGAATAATCGAACTGTCTTGTTAGGTATTTGCGCTCGTTACGCGAAGAGTGGAAGGAGGGAGGGGAGTTGAGGGAGAGGTAGAAGCTGTGCAACGTAATTTGCTGACGGGCCGGTCGAGAAAACAGGGTAATTAAAAATACAAAGGAAAAACAGACGCTTATAACGCGAACTCCAGTCGCACGAGTGGTTAAGTTGTATGAATATTGGCCTCCCGCCTAGGCGATCCGGGTTCAATTCCCTGCGAGGTCGCTCCCGGATTTTTGCATGTGGGTATCGTGCCGGGCAATGCCGCTGGTCGGAGGATTTTCTCGGGATCTCCCGTTTCCCCTTCCCCTTCATTCCGGCGTGGCTCTATACTCACCTCGTTTCACCCTCATCGGCTCTAAACACCTCGATATTATGAGCCGCTCGGATGGCTTCACTCACTCCAGTCGTACGAGTCAGAAAAATTGCATCATTGGCCAGCAAAATGTTGGAATTGGCGAACGCGCCAATCACTGTATGATAATCTGCTTGCTAGGCGGCAGCCCAGCCAATAGGAAACCTTCAGAAACATGCAGTGGCCAATTGGACAAAAGGCCTGTTTCCAGAGCCTACCACGAACAATCAGAGAAAGGGTACGCGCATATCAAAGGAACCACTACAGCGTTCCGTCGTTGTCTACTTACAAATTCTGTGGGTAAATATTGACGACGGCGCATAACAAGCAAGTATACAGTTTGATTCCTAATGTCACCAAAAAAACTCCGCTTTCATATGCCTTATTAAAAAAAAAGTCTAAAACTTATATGCAGCATATGTTAGATAAATGCTTCCTCTAAGACAGTACACACTCTTGAAGATGGTGCCGAAACACGTCTTTGTTGTAAATATAATCGGAATCATTTAAATTCGAACAATGAAAATTAGGATTATGTTTATTTTAACGACTATTTGGACAATAGAAATGCATAGAAAATGTAGAGGTTTGCAACTTTGATGTGTTATACAATTACCTGGCGTAGAAGGTTAATTGACTTTCCTATGGTGGATTATTTGTCACCACGTTAAAATTTAAGATAAATATCGTCTTGTGTTATCGCCCTAAACTGCATTCGTCCGTCCGGCTGAGGTGACATTACAAATTTCTTTAACTTAATACATTAAATTCCTCGAAGATTTGTCAACACGTAATAATATGCAGCACCAGGGGTAACTGCCTCTTCTTTCAATGGCAATTAATGGCAGTTACTGGTTTTGCAGTGGTAGCAGGAATTCGTTCAAGCACACAATATCCAGAAATTAGTTAATACAGGCTAAATATTTTCTGTAAAATTTTAAGATACACTCTTGTTTTAACTTTACATTCAAATTCGTATACCGCCCTTAGGAAATATTTTCGACGAAAGGTCGCATAAATGTGTTTTGATTTATTAGTCTCCTAATAAATATGCAGGGGGCGTTTGTCGAGGTTGTTCGGACACAGTCTGTATAGAAGCGAAACGGAGTTTCAGTGTGTCTGATGTAGGCCCACGCTGTGGACACACGAGCGTACTTTCCCTCCAGTACTGTGGCTAGAGATGGCATTAAACCGCGGAAAATTCTGATTGTTTCTCAGTTTTTAAAAGACATTACTGGCCTATAAAATTGCAACGCTATGTGGGACGTATGTTAAGGACCTCACTTTAAGGGAACACGTAGAGAAGTGTAGGATAATTACGTAATTAGTTGTTCAGATGAGTGGCCCAGAACATGCGCCAATGGCGACGCTGATAAGTGGTACTTAACAAGAGGTTGAAGAACCACTGAGAGGAAGTGGCATTGTGTTTTCTTGTCGTTCGTATGAACAAGCGGAGAGAGCATGTCGCGTCGAAGAGCACAACCACCACATGCACGAGTTCTCCCCTTTGGCCGCGAGAGAACTGTGTGGCCTTTCGGGATTGTGGATTATCCAGCCACGAGGTTGGTTCACGCGTTGGAAGAAATGCAACTACACTGAAGGGTGCATGGGTTTAGTAGTTCGAAAACAACGGGCTGATCGATGTGCAGAAAGCGGATGGCCCCATCGCACCAACGAACGTGGCGACAAACATATGGTGTGTCAGACAGCTACACAAAACGCATTCGCCTAGGATTTCAGGCATGCGGCACATGAATCTATGTCTACACGCATGGTTCGTTTCTGTCTGCAGCACCAGGTCATCTTGCCCAGGCACCCATTATTGTGGTTGCCACTGACCGTNGAGGTTGAAGAACCACTGAGAGGAAGTGGCATTGTGTTTTCTTGTCGTTCGTATGAACAAGCGGAGAGAGCATGTCGCGTCGAAGAGCACAACCACCACATGCACGAGTTCTCCCCTTTGGCCGCGAGAGAACTGTGTGGCCTTTCGGGATTGTGGATTATCCAGCCACGAGGTTGGTTCACGCGTTGGAAGAAATGCAACTACACTGAAGGGTGCATGGGTTTAGTAGTTCGAAAACAACGGGCTGATCGATGTGCAGAAAGCGGATGGCCCCATCGCACCAACGAACGTGGCGACAAACATATGGTGTGTCAGACAGCTACACAAAACGCATTCGCCTAGGATTTCAGGCATGCGGCACATGGTTCTGCACGCATGGTTCGTTTCTGTCTGCAGCACCAGGTCATCTTGCCCAGGCACCCATTATTGTGGTTGCCACTGACCGTGAACCAGAGACGTCGGCTGCTGCTTCGATGCGTGGAACGTGTGGCCTGGAGGGACGAGTGGCACGCCATCGTCTTCTCTAACGAATCCCGCTTCTGCTCGCAGCACCACGTTGGCCTCATGCATGAATGACGCCACCTTTACGCACGTACAGCCGAGTCCTGCATTATGCACCGTCACACTGCCCAGCACCTGGAGTTATGGAATGGAGTAATATCGGCTTCCAGTCCTCGCGGTATAGTGGCCAGAAAACTCGCCTACCACCTAGGCGAACCGGGTCAGATTCCCGGCCGGTCAACTCCCATATTTTCGCATGTGGAAATAGTGCCTAAACGATGCCGCTGGTCAGCGGGTTTTCTCGGGGATCTCCCGTTTCCTCTGCCCTAGCATTCCTGCGGAGATCCCTACTTACTTCACGTCAAACTTTATCGGCTCTCGAGACCTCGATTTTGAGAGCCACCCTGATTTCTCCACTCCACACCAGTCCTACTTGCGCCGATTGCGCATTGCTGATACGTTGTCCAAGAAAATTTTCATAGGGGATGTGTTATATCCTGTTATTAAGCCCAANGCCGATTGCGCATTGCTGATACGTTGTCCAAGAAAATTTTCATAGGGGATGTGTTATATCCTGTTATTAAGCCCAACCTACAGGGCCAGCCTGGAACCCTGTTCCAACAGGGCAATGCGTGACCTTATGTAGCACACACTATGTCACATTGCTTTCTTGGCCTGCTCGTTCACCTGAACTCTCGGCCATCGAAAACGTGTGGCCCATTGTTTGACGGCGACTGGACTACCACAGGACACCCACGGTCACAATGTGTTAAGGTTGGGCACCCACAAGAAGTAGCATGGATGGAGATACCCCAGATGGACATCCGAAGTTTCTTCCTCTCAATGCTGCGTTATTTTCGCCCATGGTGAGGTCACATAGTTATGATTCCCCATGTTTTGTACGTCATACAGATTTGCAAGAGCAATAGAACAATCTGTGTATATTGCGTGGTTTGTCCTCTAAATCTGGTTGTGGTAGATCACGCCTTTCATGGTGTTGCCATTGTTATGGCAAGCAGTGTATTTTTTATGTTAACGCAGCGTGCAGAATTGCATACATTTTGCATCGGGAAATAGTTTCTGGCCAGTAGTGCAGATTACGAGGCTATATACCCAATTACCCTCCCTGTGAGTGACTGATTCGTAAACTGCGCTTTTGCTCTGGGTAATGAATNTACGAGGCTATATACCCAATTACCCTCCCTGTGAGTGACTGATTCGTAAACTGCGCTTTTGCTCTGGGTAATGAAAATTTTGTATCAATTTACCGGAAGAAAAACTTTACAGATCATTAGATATAGTATCAAAAGAAGCTCTTTGTTGGCCTGAGTACAGCGAAAAAAAAAATTCCATATCCGGAAACGATAAATTGACACTTTGAATGTGGTGCAAATTTAAAGTAGAGTTTGGTCGTTACAGCTATTTTNTACGAGGCTATATACCCAATTACCCTCCCTGTGAGTGACTGATTCGTAAACTGCGCTTTTGCTCTGGGTAATGAATATTTTGTATCAATTTACCGGAAGAAAAACTTTACAGATCATTAGATATAGTATCAAAAGAAACTCTTTGTTGGCCTGAGTACAGCGAGAAAACAAATTGCATATCCGGAAACGATAAATTGACACTTTGAATGTGGTGCAAATTTAAAGTAGAGTTTGGTCGTTACAGCTATTTTNCATATCCGGAAACGATAAATTGACACTTTGAATGTGGTGCAAATTTAAAGTAGAGTTTGGTCGTTACAGCTATTTTCTGCACTTGCTCCAAGCTGATACCATACAGTATTGTATCTGATACGAAACACCTGATACTTTTGGTAGCATATATAGGAATTCCCAAATACTGTACGTTGCAACTTTCCCAGCCTCGTCTAGTCTTATACGTGCATGCTGTAATGTACACGGTATCATATAAACTGTTGTCAAATACGCACGTTATCAAGTAAGTATTTTGGGTTGGTGTTCTGTGTTGAAACTGTTACAGTTAAATCTAGTGCATTTGGAACAATAGAAAAATGAAATACTTAATTTGTGCGAAAAATTTTTTACAGGCGATGATGAACTTGATATATGTACAAAGTTTAAAAGAAAACTAAGTTATAAATCGTCTACCAATATTTTTAAACGAAACACTTGACTGTGCACTCTTAACCAAGAAAATGCATTCNACTAAGTTATAAATCGTCTACCAATATTTTTAAACGAAACACTTGACTGTGCACTCTTAACCAAGAAAATGCATTCTTTTTTTACAACCGCACATTTCAAATACAATTAAAATTGTGTCTGCCTTACATGGAACTGCAGACGTAACACACCGNTTTTTTTACAACCGCACATTTCAAATACAATTAAAATTGTGTCTTCCTTACATGGAACTGCAGACGTAACACACCGGCGAAAGTTCAAGTCATGCTAAATGTATCTGATAGCTCGGCGGTGTACTCGTTTACACTGCCTATTACAAGTGGGTTTTAAAAACAAAGTAACAGGTTGATACTCTGTGGCCCACCACTGATTCAAAGACATTGAAGAAAAGTAAGAAGTGAGTCGTCTATATCCACTACGGCATGGGTACTAGTGCTTATAGTCACTGTATTCTCGAAGATCTCTGACGTCTTGGTCCGTGTTTAACAGGAAATTACACTGTACTGTATAAAATTCATTACTGACTAGCTATCAGCCGATATAATGCCAAGATGACGCTGTCCAACGAATTGTTTGTTGCTAGGTAACGTAAAATTCAACCCATTTTGTTCATTTGTGTTATTTCACACTTCGAGTGATGCCAATGTATAATTAAGTTTTAGCGAACTTCATGAAAACTGGTGGCGCCTTAATATTAAGACGCCCCATGTTATACTTAAAACGATTTTTTTATTTCCATTTTATAATGTTTACACTTTAAATACAATCACCATTAATCCATACTTCATTTCCTCGAATATTTTCCCACAACCAAGGCTATGCTACGTCATATGTCAGTAGTCATACAAATTGTATTTTAACTGCGAGCAAAGGTCAACAAAATCATTTCTTCCAGTACACACAAAAGCCGCATCGTGGCTTGTTTGACAGGTTTTACCTACCCGTTTGTGTATAAATTTTTGCGAATTACATAGGAATAAATCATTTTGTTAAATCTTATGTATATTTAATTTTCGTAAATTCGTTGTTTTTCGATAAAATATGAAAACTTAACCAGTGTATTAACTCATAAATGAGTTTTTTTGGGCAACTGTGAACAATAATGTGACTTTGGCTACTAGTTATAGCTCTTCACAATAGGGGTAACTTCTGCATTTAAACGTAACTCTAGACATTATATATAAATTTAGACTTTGTGAGTAACTTCATCACTTACGAGTATTTCTCATACTTAAAGGTAACTTAATCTGTAATTAATATAACTTTAGACCTTACAAATAACTTTGAACCTTACGGGAAATTGCCCTTATTGTGAAATTTTGTCCGAATATTGGAAAACTATTTTCATTTGTAACTATTGTTAACATTTATTTTTCTGAGTATGCACTAGAGCAACACTAATAAAATGAACCAGAAATAATTGTTTGCAGTTAAGTAGATACATTACTCCAGTGTTTAGAAAAAAAGTAGCCGTAAGGGGCATCGCTACAAAAATTTAAAGCATTTAGATAGAATTTTGAAATACTTCGTAATTTTAATGACTTCAGAAAACATTAAGAAATAGATATCGTGTCTAACTATATATTCTGTAAAATAAATCGATTTTGGCTGGAAAAGTGAACTTTGAGAAAGAGTGTGAGTTAATATCGACTCCAAGAGGTATATACGGCGGTTAAGAAATGATCACTTATGTCGACACTTTCAAGTAGGTACGCTTTTGTAGGCATTCAATACAATGTAGCAGGGAAACACTTACAACTTGCACAGAAGGAAGACTGGATCTGTTCGGGGCTGCATTCCACTTTATATCGCCCCATAGGCGGTCGCTACATCAGGCACTACATTTTGCTGTACAACTTTCATTATTGGCTGGCTTTCTAGCCTGTGGAAAGATGAGCTGAGCTGTCTCTGACATATATAAAGTAATAAACCCCTTTCATACAAGCAATTACAGAAAAAAAAAAAATTTGTCTGAAAATATACTACAGTTCTTTTTACCAATTCAGACTCAGTGTACAAAAACATGTGCAAAACACAAAGAAAGGTATTTTCTGACCGGTAATGTTAACTGCAAGGCTCAATGCTCAATTATTTTCCTGTGAGAAACTGTTTCGTTAATTAGGCTACTATTCTAGGCCAGGGGTTCATAAATTTTGCGATTTTCTGGGACCTCTTTAGCACGATGTACATTTTCCGGACCCTTAACTTTTTCATTCATACAAGATAAGTAATATTTTTACTTACCTATTCATTTTTCAGTATATAAATTATTAAATGTCTATTTGTAGTGTCACCCCACTTTTGGAATAAAAAAATTGAAAAATCACGTATTGTATTACGTATTTGGTTGTTTCCTAACTATGTCGTGAATCATGAAAGTTTTGTACTACTATTAATATAAAATAATTTTATTATAGGTTGAATTGAACGTTTACCTATATTTTATTTTTTAAATAAAATATCTCATTTGCATTTAATAATAATAAAACATGGAGAATATAATTGCATTGTTAATGCCTATAAATAAACATTTATTATGCAAAATATTGACGCTACCGCCACATGAGTTATACAGTAGGGTGAGTCATTTTTATTTTTCGATATTATAAAGGGCACAGCGATTTAAATGTGCTAAACAGTGTTGGTAATCCACACGTAAAATTTTATTACGTTCTATTGAGTTTTGTTGCCTCCGGATTGTGATTAAAGATTAAAAAAATATAATTTTTTAAATGTTTTTTCTCAATAAAAAAAANTTTTTCTCAATTAAAAAAAACAAAAATATAGAAATACTTTACACAAGTGATTAACATCGAATTGAATGAAAAATATACTTTGTTTTGCTAATACTAAGCAGGAAGGTGGGGAGAGGAGTGGGAGGGGGGCATTAGACGCTACAAATGACACGCAATTTAAGACAATAACAACCAGAGTCGCCCGTCGCTAACTAGAGTGTGGTTTTTTGGTTTGTGTATTCTCGTGCATTTTAACCATGAATCGTACTCGTATCAATTGGAAATGTGCGTTGTTTGGTGATATATGTGATTTAAAAGAAAATGTGTTACCAACGTATGAAGAAATCATGAAGTGTTATGAGTGGACCCGACACAAGACAAAAGATGAGAGGGAATCTAAAAAAGAACCCACTTATAAAGAAATAGAGACTATTGTACTTGCAAACCTGATATAAAAATGGACTAAAGCTTCTATTCCTACAGTAGAACAAAAACGAGCGAAAGCAGTGTTAAAGGCATATCATTTGAAGTGCAAAAATCTTCTCAAATCTCAACCAAAAATACCGCAAAACAAGTTGGAAGAGTTTCGTCTTGGAAGTAAAACTTTGTTTGATATTACGGCTTCCAAGTGTTGGGAAATTTCTAAATGTACCTGTCCTAAGCATAAAAAATACACGTAAGAGAACTAAGCTTCATAGTTAACCAACGAACGACTAGAAAAATGTTGATAGGAGGCATAGATGTTGTCACAACAAGCCTAATTACAGAACACTGAAAAGAAAGCTATTGCGACAAAATTATCTGAGTAAACGTCAAAAAGTAGCCGAAAAATGTACGGAGGAGCTCAGCAGCACATCAGAATGTAGCCAGTCTGATTATAAAGACCAAACCCAACTTCAGTTGTGAACTTCAAGTGCTAAACCGGATAGTAATTCCAATTTGCCAGTTGATTATGGTTTACTGTCAAAAACATGCGATATATATGGAGTGTCGGATAGGGTAGGGGCAGCCATCGCATTGGCAGTTCTTCAAGCGTCTAATTCTCAAGTAATAGACAAAAGTAAGCTGCGTCGAGAACGGGGANGGAAGAGTTTCGTCTTGGAAGTAAAACTTTGTTTGATATTACGGCTTCCAAGTGTTGGGAAATTTCTAAATGTACCTGTCCTAAGCATAAAAAATACACGTAAGAGAACTAAGCTTCATAGTTAACCAACGAACGACTAGAAAAATGTTGATAGGAGGCATAGATGTTGTCACAACAAGCCTAATTACAGAACACTGAAAAGAAAGCTATTGCGACAAAATTATCTGAGTAAACGTCAAAAAGTAGCCGAAAAATGTACGGAGGAGCTCAGCAGCACATCAGAATGTAGCCAGTCTGATTATAAAGACCAAACCCAACTTCAGTTGTGAACTTCAAGTGCTAAACCGGATAGTAATTCCAATTTGCCAGTTGATTATGGTTTACTGTCAAAAATATGCGATATATATGGAGTGTCGGATAGGGTAGGGGCAGCCATCGCATTGGCAGTTCTTCAAGCGTCTAATTCTCAAGTAATAGACAAAAGTAAGCTGCGTCGAGAACGGGGAAAAAAATAGAAAAGGTGTAGTTGCACAACAAAGAGTTTTACAAATACCTGCATTGTACTTCGACGGATGAAAAGACAAAACTTTGATTATATCTGGAAATAGTGGGAAAAAATACAGACAAAGCATAATTGAAAAGCACATATCTTTGATTAAGGAACCTGAATCGAAGTTCTTGGGTTACATCGCACCTTCTTCTGGCAGCGCGAAAAACATAGAAAAAGCAATTGCCGACTTTTTCTTGAAAGCAGATATATCAANGTGGGAAAAAATACAGGCAAAGCATAATTGAAGAGCACATATCTTTGATTAAGGAACCTGAATCGAAATTCTTGGGTTACATCGCACCTACTTCTGGCAGTGCGAAAAACATAGAACAAGCAATTGCCGACTTTTTCTTGAAAGCAGATATATCAATAGGATCTTTGATGGCAATTGGGTGTGATGGAACCAATGTGAATGTAGGCAAATATGGCGGTATTTTAAGGTTACTTGAAAAAATATTGGGTAAACCTTTGCAGTGGATTATATGCATATTACATAATAATGAACTACCATTCAGACATCTATTTCAACACATTGGTGGTAGTACATCCGGACCGCAGACATTTTCAGGGACTATTGGGAAATAACTCGAAAACTGCGAAAAAAGACTAGTAATTGATTTTCAACCTATACCCACGGACTTACCAGAGCTTGCTACTGAAGATATTAGTACCTACCAGAAATATTTGTAAAGAATAGTCGAAGCGGTTTAAACAGGTATATTTCCTAATGATTTAGGGAACAAATCACCAGGCAAAATGTCCCATTCCCAATGGCTAACGCGCGCCAACAGAATTCTCCGTCTGTATGTTTCGGTGGATGCTCCCTCTGGAAACCTAACTACCCTTGCAACCTATATTGTCACGGCTTACGCTCCGGTATGGTTTTCTGTCAAATCCCATCCCAGCTGTAAAGATGGAGCACGACACTTATTCAAACTCATCGAGCAAACCCGATATTTATCAACAACTTTGAAAGCAGTTGTCGACCCAGTCATTCAAAGAAATAGCTATTTCGCACACCCGGAAAATTTATTGCTTGCAATAATGACAGACTCCCAACCTCACATTCGTGAATTAGCAGCCGGTTGACTTCTGAAAGCCAGAAGGACCACATCAAATAGCTTGCGACTGTTTCAGCTACCAAAATTGAACTTTGATGCATCATCATATTACAACCTTTTGGATTGGCAGGAAAATGTTACTGAACCGCCAATATTAAAACATGTGAGAGACGAAGAACTCCTGTTGTTTATCGAATAAAAAGGAGAAGGAGAACTGCCTTTATTGCATCTACCATGTCATACGCAAGCAGTCGAAAAAGCTGTCAAAGCTGTGACTGAGGCTTCAATCACTTTATGTGATAAAAATGGGAGAGAAGGCTTCATAAAACCCCAAATAGAGTCACGAAAAGCAATGCCGAAGTTCAATAGCAAGAAAGATTTTACTGTTATTTAACCTTTTATTGTAATAATTATTTGTGTAATGCTTAAAAATATTTTTTTTTCTCTTTATATTTTCATTAAATATTTACTAAACTAACGATCTCAGTATTTTAATTTTTTACATAACATTGACTGGAGTGATTTCCTATACCACACTGTGAGACCTTTCTTGACGACTTTTTTTTGACTATTTTGAGATGGATCCGGAAGCAGAAGATGAATTCCCAGTGCAATGAAACTTTATGTGCTATTTGAAGACATCGTTTGGCACCGTTTTCTAATTTTGCCCGATGAAAAAGTGTTTTTTTCGTACAAAAGTGACCCACCTTTTTATACAGGATGGTGGCTAGTAGGGTACTGAGTTACTGTACTTTGTTGCAGACTAAGGGCACCTGTAGTCGTTGGATAAGGGGTGAAAAAATACTCTTATTCTCGGTTAGTTAACACACAAGTCTTTTATTCCACTAAAAATAACATGGGTATTTACACTCACATACACACGAGACTGAGCCCGCCCCCCCCTCACGTCGTAAGCCTGAAGGGTGGGTTGGCAGAATGCTATGCGTCGGGGGGAAGGTTGCTTGAATTGAGACTTTTTACTTAACTGTGACCTCAGCTTTTGGTGAGTTGTCTTCATTGGTTGGTGTAGCTGGGTCAGCTCGGCGTCCCTTCTCGGAAGTTCGGGGTTGGTTTACCGAAACTTTTGGTTTCTCTGCGATCTCGGCTGGCGGTTCCCATTGGAGACCTTGGCGCGTCTCCTCTCCTGCGTCGACGTCCGCCACGATCCGGCTCGCGCTTCCAACTTCTCCACCTCTCGTCGAGGCCGCCGAACAACTCCCTTCTGTCTCGACTGCGCTCGTCATTTAACTCGTTCGTCGCTATATTTAAGTTACCTTTGTCACCAATTTCTTGGGAGAGAATTGGGGCGTTCCCCTGTTTAACTCGGGCGTTTTTGTGCCCGATGTTGTGTTTTGTCAGTGGATTGTGCGCTCCAACCTGGGTGGAGGAAGGGTGAGGGTGGTGTCGCAGGGATNCCCGATGTTGTGTTTTGTCAGTGGATTGTGCGCTCCAACCTGGGTGGAGGAAGGGTGAGGGTGGTGTCGCAGGGATTCCTACGGTACTAATTTCCGAGCTGTGGTCTGCACAATTCTGGTCGGGGGCACCCCCTGCTTCCTTCGTCGTGAGCCGCCTATCTGCCATTTCTCTTGCGTGGCTGAAGGTTCTCCCCCGAGCCATTAGCCTCGGGACTTTCCTGTGTCATTTGAACCTCGGTTCATCCCCGGGGGAGAATCCCCTGGTTGAAAATTTCTTGGTCAGCTGCCTGCGCTGGATATGTACTAATAAGATGGCAGGGTGTGGTAACGGCGCGCTATACCTATTCTAGTATGCGACATGCGTCAATATTGTTTAACTGAGTGCGTACGAATGCGGATTGCTGTCCCTTTGGTGCGATTTTCAATATTGGGTTAAGCTTTGTTTGCGTGTGGCGAAAGAATACCCTGGAAGTATAATTTTAGCGGTTTTTAAAAAATTGATGGAAGTTTCCATGAATTGAGAAATTTTAGTTTACAAGAAAGTTTTCAAAAACCATCCTCATTAATAACAAAAAAAAAAATACACTGTTATAGCATAACTTAAATATTGTTATTAAAAGTAAAATACATTAGTTTCATTTGTGGATTCTGTGACTGCAAAAGCAATTACCTCCAGAGGCCCGTGGAACACAGTTTAAGAATGGCTTGCATAATCTTAGAAATCTTCTCACGCAACCGATAACGAATGATAGAGTTCATTGCTTGTGATAACGAAAGAATTACCGTGTGTCTACGTAAGTACGAAACGAATCAAAATATTTTGTTTTTGCAATACTTGAAGCCGCAAATTAATGTGGATCTGGAAGAGTGAAGACCCTGGCAAAACTATAGTGCAAAATGCGTCTGTATCGCTGCGTCACTCTTGTCATCGTGGAAAGATACAATTTCTTAAATACTGTACACGGTTAAGTAAGCAGTTTTCAAATCAACTTTTGGAAAATATCACTGCTCGTATATATGCTTTAAAACACACACAGGCCTAAGCATGCAAACTCCGAGTCATATTAGCAGCGATTTAAGAATAACAGTTCTATGATTTTAAGTTTTATTGAGATTGTAACGTTTAAATTGATGACTTATGAAGTCAGAGCATCCTGTTTTGCACACAAAAGAACTGACATTGGCGTAATTGCAGCACTTGCACTTTTTAAAAGATTCAGTAATTGTAACTTGGATATCGCGTGAATAAAGTAAAACAGTCCATGGTAACGGTAATTTTACCACGGCAGCAGGGTACATATTGATAAAGGAAGTAGATCTTAAGCAGGGCTTTAAAATGTGCTCAATTTTACGAGAAAGTGCGTACTAGCGCCGGCGGAGCAAAGTGTTTACATCTCTAATCACAGTTACAATGTCAAGTGCACTGTCCTGACCACCCAGACGTCGATATCAGATGCAGCTCACACACATCACAGGACCAATGAAAAGTTCAACGTGACGCCAGGAATTATTGCCGGCAGCTGTTTACGAAATCAAGGCGCACGGCTTCATCTACAAATGGCGCTGCTCACGTGAAAGGGACTCACCTAATTGGACGTTGTTTGACCCGCTACGCGCTGTAGGAATGGTAAATACACTTTCCTCTCTGTGTGAGCGTGTTTGCCGGAACAGAAGCGAAGCAAAGAGAAGAGCCACCGCCGTGCGTTCCCGTAACTCGAGTTGGCTGTGCGTGTGTGTTCCAGCTCATTATCCAATCAGAACTCGGCCACAGAGTAGATAAGAACGCAGATGCGAAACGGCGTGCAAGTTGCTTCGATGTGGGCGTACCCGTTTTATGATTGGCTGCACGAGGATTTGGAGACGGGGCTGTTGCCTGATTGGTTACTGTGTGCTGCGAAAGATTCCCAATCAGGCTGTGCTAACTGCTGGCAGGTTTGATACCATGCCCTGATTGGCGAATGAATATACGACATGTTGCTTGCCAACGACGCAATTTTGCTGACGTATGCTACAGGAGTTCGCAAGACACGCAACTGTTTCACCTCTGTAATGTTATGTAATCTATATCTCGACGACGAAGCTTCCTGTCAACCGTCCATATAACAGGGAATATTTTACGGTGCAGCGTTGACAAACGTGAGTAAAGCTACATTTATTTTCGTAAATGATCTAACAGATCCTCAATATTTTACTTCATCCTGCATTAGAAACTTAGAATTTCAACGTCTGTTGGAACAGAAAAAATTCTCAAAGTACCTCAGCGACAGGCTAGTATAAAAAAATATTCAATATTTTTTTTGCGTTTGTCATCAGACACGCTTTTTTGTCAGTAGGAAAATATGAAAATTTAGAATAATAAAAAAACCAGTGGAAAAAAAATTATTCATTGTATTGAACTGAGACATGTAGAGTTCTGTTCTCGCTGATTATGCAGCCAGTATACAAATATTATCCCTTTTTAGCGCACGCGGGCTTAGGAAATGTCTAGCTTATAGAACTACAAGGCCATTCCATTGCAGAATTCACAGGCGTTTAGATATTTTTGTAATTATTACTACGTAGTATATATTAAAAATATAATTTGAAGCAAATTCCTGAAAACCGAAAAGAAACAGCAAGTACCTAGATTCAAAATAGACAATAATACATAAGATGAAAAGCTGCTTACACCGCGAACTGCAGGGGCCATGGTGACTTAGCAGTTAGCCTGCTCGCCTCCCACCAAGGTGAACCGGGTTTAATCCCCGGCTGGTTCACTCCGAATTTTCGCCAGTGGGAATCGTCGGCGGGTTTTCTTGGGGATTTCCCGTTGGTCCTACTCTTTCATTCCAGCGCTGCTCTGTACTCACCTCACTTCACCCTCAACGGCTCTCTAGACCTTGCTCTAAAGAGCCGCCTAAATCTCTTCACTCACTCACGCGAGCTGCAGCCGTCAATATGGCGGAACGTTATTCGCCAAACAGTGCGTGTAGATTAACGTGTCAGAAGTCAGCCCGACCAATAAAGAATCTTCCGCAACGTGGAGTAGCCAATCACAGTCGTTGCCCGTTCCCACAGCCTTATTGGGTCATTAAGGAATCGAACACGCATTCACGAAAGTAAATATAGGATTTTCACGGTAAACTGAGCACTTTTGAAAACCCAACTTTTGATCTACTTATATGCACGTTATGTAAAATTAATACTGCCAGTGAACTCTTAACTTTATTCATGCGTCGGTCAAGAAAAAATTGCAATTAAAAGAAGTAAATATTTTACAAATGGGTAATTTTCACAGTAATATATATTAGAAAAACAGAAAACTGAATAAGTAATTGAGGTTGTCACAAATAGTTAGCTAACACATTGAATTTGACGTTAAGACATATAACTACTTTCCCTCCATCGTTACCAACTTTACTGGGCGCATGTCACTTAGTTCGCCCAATGAATTATATTCAGGTAGGAGCAGTGACATATTTCTATCGTTGATTTCCATCGTGCTCACTTTATCGTGAACAGTCTTTATCATATTTCTCTTCTGTGAATTTACCTATTATGTGGAGCTATGCGAAAATTACAAAAGCTGAGTTATCTACAGACCGGCCAGTTGAGAAGACAATTTCACTCATTGAATTAAACGTTTCAAAAGTCACCTCGTGTACATTATGACGGTACCGTTTGTTTCCTAGTCATATCGTATATTACAAGCTTATTATACCTGTGTTATCAAAAAAGAATATAAAAGTATCTTATTTTTGGTTACATTAAAATTAAAATTTAAATTTTATTTATAAATTTTAGTATGTCATTTGTAATGAAAATGAAAAAAAAATACACTGAGAAATTTTTTTTTGTTCGTAACGTTAGAAAATAATAGTTTTTAGGTAATATATTACTACACTGAGTGCACGCGAATGAGGTGCTTTTTGCTTTTGGTGTAATTTTCTGAACTCTGTTAAGCTTTGTTTGCATGAAGAAGAGTAATATTCTGGAAGTTTAACTTCAGCCTGGCTTCAGAAAAGTTGGGTGTAAACGTGAACCGACTTAAAGAGGGAAACTCCACACATGCACAGGGAATTTTGGGATATGATAAGCGATTTTATTTTTTCCCCATTGACAGTTCGGAGACGGCTCATGTTTAACAGCATTCAAGACAAACTAGAAGCGAGTAACCTACCTCGAACGCTGGAGAAACGCCAATTCTGCTGGTCTCTTGATTCCCAATTAACGGCGTTCTATTTGTCCACTATAAACAGGACCTAACATTTAACTGTACAACGTTAATTATTGGGTGGCCGTCATCAAATAAAGTGCTGCATTTACTGAGTCCCAAACATCGTGGCTTCAAGCATGTTTAAGAAATTCATAATCCATCATATTAATTGAAATATTGTTGCAGTGATACTTTTTTTTTACTAAGAAATATACTTTCGAACCGGCCGTACAATTATTAAAAGATAAAAAGAAACATTCTTTAAACAANTTTTTTTTACTAAGAAATATACTTTCGAACCGGCCGTACAATTATTAAAAGATAAAAAGAAACATTCTTTAAACAATGAAAAACCTACCGAGTATCCATTACCTTCTAAAAAAAAAATCTTTTTAACAATAGTGTATCACGAGCTACTCTCGGGGTTAGTCATCAAAATGTTAATTGATATTGATAAATATATGGCATTAATATGTGTGTAATCGTTATATAAAAGCCATATATTTATCGATCGAACAATATTATAATGTGAATTTGCGGCAAAGGATGGACGTGTTGAAATCGATAATGCATATTATTCCATCTGTAACATTTAAGCATGTGGATTGTCTGTGTGTACTCTCTTTTGGGTGCAAAAAATGAACGCGTGCTGCTGCGTCTGAGATCATATAATACAGAGTAAATGTCCCCCCCTCCCGGCCCTAGCACACCACTTAGAGCACAGAGTTACAGAGTTGGTTTACGTTAGTAGTAGGAAATAGAGATGTCGGGCATAATGTGTTTTAAATGGAACACAGAGGGCACGGGGCACAGGCGCCAGGCGCCGGTCATGCTCTATTATTCTCGTCACCCAACCGCAATCTTGTATCCAGGTTACATTGACCTTGGCTTGTGACCTTGTCCTTGACCCCAGTAAACTTGAAAATTTTTTTTTTTTCAAAAATTCCAAAAAGTTTCCAACAATTCCAACAAATTCCTAAATAAACCTTGACACTTGACCAAAGACTCAAAACCCAAGACCCAAGATCCAAGACACAAGTCCCAAGACCTAAGATCCAAGACCCAAAACCTAAGACACAAGACTCAAGATATTTGTTCCAAAACCCATGACCCAAAAAAATTCTTAAAAATTGTAAATATTCCTACAAATTTCTAAAAAAAATTAAAAAACTTTATAAAAATTTAAAAACTAAAAATTTTCAATAATTTATAAAAAATTATTAACAAATAACCATTAACAGATTTATGTAAAAAAACATATGTAACCAGAGGTTTCCTCAGCACTACGTCCAGCAGACGACAGACCCTTGCCGACAAATTAACCAATGCAAAGCATTGGTTAATTA